>VUQH01081683.1:0-12545 GCA_015106775.1 Etroplus canarensis | reverse complement strand
AATCCTGTCCATCCTGCTCCCTCCCAGGGAAAATCTCAACATTTTGAATTCTGCCACCTCCAGCTCTGCTTCCTGTCTTTTTGTCAGTGCCACCATCTCCAAACTGTACATCAATGCAGGTCTCACTACTGTGTGGTAAACCTTCCCTTTCTTTCTTGCTGCTATCCTTCTGTCACAAAGCACCCCTGACACTTGTCTCCACCCACTCCACCCTTCCTGAACTCTCTTCTTCACCTCTCTTGTGCTCTGTCCGTCGCTTTGGATGGTTGATCCCAAGTATTTAAACTCATCCACCTTCACCACCTCTACTCCTTGAATCTTCACCGTTCCACCTTCCTCCCTCTCATTCATACACATGTACCCTGTCTTTGACTAAATTTCATTCCTCTTCTTTCTAGTGCATACCTCCACCTCTCCAGGCTCTCCTCCACCTCGTCCCTACTCTCACTACAAATCAGTTTTGTCCTCCTGCGTGACCTCAACCTGTCCATTACTGCTGCAAACAAGAAGGGGCTCAGAGCTGATCCCTCCTTGAACCCATCTGTCACTCCTACTGCAACCCTCACCACTGTCCTCATACATGTCCTGCACCACCTTCACATACTTCTCTGCCACTCCTGACTTCCTCATACAGTTCCACAGTTCCCCTCTTGGCACCCTATCATATACTTTTTCAAGATCACAGAGACACAGTGCAGCTCCTTCTGACCTTCTCTATACTTCTCCATCAACACTCTCAAAGCAAACATTGCATCTGTTGTACTTTTTCTCGGTATGAAGCCATACTGCTGCTCGCTGATGGTCACCTCTCTTCTTAGCCTAGCTTCAACAACCCTTTTCCATAGCTTCATGGTATGGCTCATCAGCTTGATCCCTCTGTACGTATTATTTGACAATTCCATTAAAAATGCTGCAAATCTTAAATGATTTGAATTGTTGAGGCCTGACAGGCAGCCACTGCAACAAACTTTAAACTTAAATAAAATTAAAAACAGGTCAGTTCTTAAAGAAAAATCATCCCTGTTCGGTTTTTATGAAGAGACCGAAACAGTTTTGTCTGTCAGACTGTGAACATGTTTATTTCTGTTGTAAAGTTGGACATTTTAACATACTGACTCACTTTTGAAGCCTCAAGTGGGCCTTAGAGAAACTGCAGGTTTTGGCAGGTTGCTGATTAGCATCCAACTGTGACAGGAGGCTCGAACTTGTAACAGGACGTGAATATTAAGTGTCGCCATTCAGATCAGCTCCTTGGGTTGGTGGATGTGGAAGAAAATAGTTCTAGAGAAACAGTTGTGCTTGGAGCACCATGAGGTGAGCATTATACACATGAAAGGTCCCCGCTTCAACGCGATATGTCAGGAAGTGACCATATTTGGAGAAGGAGCGCTAATTTATCAGATATCACTAAGCGACATTAAAGGAAGGAAGTAAACAATCACATGATTATCTTCTTGAAAGCACATTCATGCAGTTTGTGTGCAGTTCAAAGGAAGGACATCAAATATCCCCTCTGTTGACATCATAAAGGACCAAGAGTAAAGAAATCTTGAGTGGTCAGAGCTTTTGGCTCACAGGGATCACTTGTACATACTGTGAACTCATTAGAAGCCATGTTTAATAAGAGCAATCACCAATCTGAGCACTGTGCCAAAGTCTTGAGCAATAGTTCTCTAGGTTTTCTGAGGGTTTTTCAAAGTGTTTCTTTGGACATTGGTTGCTTTTTCACTCGTTTCCAGTCCTTCCTTGTGCCTGATCACTTTCAGCAGCTGCTTAACGCTGACCTGTGAATCGTTCAAGCAAAAAGGCACCTAACACGAAACATAATTCAGTTCTATTTATATAGCGCCAATTCACAACAGAAGTCGCCTCAAGGTGCTTTACATTGTAAGGTAAAGTTATTACAGCGTTCAAGAGAAAACCCTAACAATCAGACGATCCTGTATGAACAAGCACTCGGCGACTGTCAGAAGGAAAAATGACAGGAAGAATCCTCCAGCAGAACCCGGCTCAGGGAGGGGCAGCCATCTGCCTCAACCGGTTGGCCATAAACCACTGTCGTGTTGCAATTTTTAAATTGTGTATGGGCACTCTGTTGCCCCCCCCCTCCCCAAAAGATCAAAGTTTGACTGACAGAAAACAGTATTCTGCACAAAACGGGTGAAAACTTGACATATCTCAGCATGGGGTGCAGTGTGTCCTTAAAATATTTGAGGAAACTGGACAAGTGGAGGACAACAGAAGAAGCAGCATGCTTAAAAAAAAAAAAACATCTACAGCAGATAAAAAGTATCACTTGTCCTGAAGAAAAATCCAGCACAGACCTGATACAGGACCTGAGAGGTGCATCAGAAAAAGTCTCAGTGGGAGGGTGACTGTCATGAAGCCATTCTTATGGAAGGAGAACTGGGAGTAAAGGGTGAGGTTTGCCAAATTATGCAAGAACTGAACTGAAAATCAGGGGCAAGTGATTGTGAATGGACCTCAACATTATTGGTGCAGTGTGGGATCATCTCGACAGAACTAAAGGCAGCAAACATTCAAAGAGCTTTGAAATGTCCTTCAAAAAGCCTGGAGAACTATTCCTGACGACGAAAGAAATGACAAAGCTTGACCAAGAATTCAGGCTGTGTTGGAGAATAAAGCTGCTCGTATCAAATATTGACCTTCAAGCTGGTTAGAATTGTATAAACTGTTGTTGCTGTATTTACATTTTGCATGTTTATATAAATGGTTGCACCCATTTCCCATTTTCTGTGCAAAATATAAAGAAAGGAGGGCTGGCTCAGGACTTTTGCAAAGCACCGTATGTGCCAGGAAAGGTGTCCTCCATAGTGTTTATACGCTTGCCTCACATGCCAAGGGTCTCTGGTTTGAAACCAGGAGGAGGCACAAGCCAGTGCTGGTTAGGGTTGTGTCAGGAAGGGCTTCTGGTATAAATCAAATCATTAGTTTAGGGGAGGAGAAGCCAGAAGTACCTCACAGGGTAGGTGGAAATCTATAAATTTACTGCTATTTGAAAAGAGCCTTTAAAGCATTTTCTGCCTGATGTGCATCATGACACTTTGGAGTTCAGTGTCCCACCCAGGGAGGAGCCAAGGCTTGAACTAGCAACCTTCTGAGCCAGAGCTGCTGATGGTAAAAGACAGATTCAGGTGTAAAGTAACTACTGAGTTGCTGCTTCTGCCCTCACTCACTTGGAGGGGAAAATTTGCAGCCGTTTAATCACACAGATGTTCAGCTGACACTCATAAAGCTTTGATTCGCCCTCCGTGGATGAAAAATATGTCAAAGATGTAATTTTTCTGATTCAGCCTCACTTTGGCTGTGATCTCAATAAGAACCATCATGGAAAGAGCAAAACATTCATATCCACTCAGTTTATTTCCAAGGTGCCAAAAAGCAGAAAGTCTATGATGATGCGATACGACTCACTGAGTCTGAAGTTTCACGAGGAGCTGAGGATCAGCCACCGACCTGCTGTGTCACCTGAGTCCAGCTGCCCATAAACACACAGGTGAGTCAGGTGATCAATCAGGCCTGCCAGGAGGAAGTAACACCTCTATTACAACACCCCAATGTCCCTAAATGCAAATTATGAAAGAAATTTTTAAATCTGGTAAAAGAAGCTTAATTCTATTTCTACACACTCAGATGTGTTTGATTTGGCAAAAAGATCGCTGGAAAAAGGTCAGGACTACTTGAACTTTCAAACAGGCTTTTCAGTTACAGTTAGGACTGAAGACATGTGCTGTACTACATCACCCACAAGGACCTGATGACAAGACAGCATGTGAGTCTGAGCGGGTAGGTAGGAATCAAACTCTTAAGTATCACAGGTAAAATCTTGCTTAGCTGGTTGTACTTGGACAGCTTGATGGAGAGCGTACTAAGGATGTAATACTACATGGACAGAAGTATCGGGCTGCCCTGCTTAATCACTGAATTCAGGGGTTTCAGTCAGTCCCACTGCCACAGGTGTTTAAAACACGTCATTCAGTCGGCCTTTACAAACGTTGGTGAAAGAACGGGTTATTCCAAAGAACTCACTGAATTCCAGCGTTGTGCTGTCATAGGAGGTCACCACTGAAACAAGTCAGTTGCAGTGGAAGCTTCATGGCTGAGGAGCTGCATGAAAACAAGCGTCAGATGGAGTGGTGTCAAGCACATCGTCACTGGACTGGAGTGACGAATCACATTTCTCTGTGTGGCGGTCGATGGACGAGTCTGGGTTTGGTGAGTGCTACCTGCCTGACTGCATAGCTCCAACTGTACAGTTTGGAAGAGGGGGGGATAATCCTACAAGGTCAGTTTTCTGGGCCTCTTAGTTCCAGCGAAGGGAAATCCTTGTGTTTCAGGTTACTGAGCCATTTTGGACAATCATAGGCTTCCATTCCAACTTTGTGGGAACAGTTTGGGGAAGGCCCTTTTCTGTTCCAGCATCGCTGCCCCACTGCACAGAGCAAGCGCCATAAAGTCATGGCTGGATGAGTTTGGTGTAGAAGAACTTGACCACATCTGACACCTTTGGGCGGACAGATTGTGAGCCAGACCCTCTTGTCCAACATCAGAGTCTGACCTCACAAATACTCTTCTAGACAATAGAGGAAAAATTCCCTGACACTCCAAAATCTTGCGGAAAGCCTTCCCAGAAGAGTGGAAGCTGTTAAAGCTGCAAAAGGGGGGGTCTGATTTCATATTAATGCCTATGGATTTACCTCTGGTGCAGAATCATGACATGTCTCACTTCAATGACGCTAAAGTGGGATGAAATGCAACATGACCATTCAGACCGAGGACGCTTTGAAAAACCAAGGATACGTGTCAATTTAGGACCACATAAAAGTGGCCTGAATCCAATTTGAAAAAAATCCATTTGTGCTGTCAAAAAAAGATCAGATTTGAGCCACTTTTTCCTGCAGTGTGAATGAAGCCTAAATGTCATTTCTGAGGTGAGAAAACCTGCAAACGTATTTATTAAATAAAAAGTTGACTTGTTTTAAAGTTTTGATGTGACAGTTTGGTGTCACTTCATGCTTTTTGTATCCAAGTCAGTCGGACCCAGAGGAGAAACGCCTACCCCTGATTTAGACCTTCATACAGTGCAACCGGAAAGTATTTACAGCGCTTCACTTTTTCCACATTTTGTGTTACAGCCTTATTCCAAAACTCAAAATTCAACACACAACAGCCCAGAATGACAATGTGAAAAAGATTTTTTGAAATGTTTGCAAATGTATTAAAAATGAAAAATCAGAGAAACTTCCAGAAGGACAACCATCTCTGCAGCAATCCACCAATCAGGCCTGTATGCTAGAGTGGCCAGACGGAAGCCACTCCTTAGTAAAAGGCACATGACAGTCCACCTGGAGTTTGCCAAAAGGCACCTGAAGGACTCTGACCATGAGAAACAAAATTCTCTGGTCTGATGAGACAAAGCTTGAACTCTTTGGTGTGAATGTCAGGTGCCATGTTTGGAGGAAACCAGGCACCGCTCATCACGTGACCAATACCATCCCTACAGTGAAGCATGGCGGTGGCAGCATCACGCTGCGGGGATGTTTCTCAGCAACAGCAACTGGGAGACCAGTCAGGATAGAGGGAAAGATGAATGCAGCAATGTACAAACATCCTAGATGAAAACCTGCTCCAGAGCGCCCCTGACCTCAGACCGGGGTGACAGCAGGACAACGACCCCAAGCATACAGCCAAGATGACAAAGGAGTGGCTTCAGGCCAACTCTGTCAATGTCCTTGCGTGGCCCAGCCAGAGCCCAGACTGGAATCTGAACATCTCTGGAGAGATCTGAAAATGGCTGTGCACTGACGCTGCCCACCCAACCTGATGGCGCTTGAGAGGTTCTGCAAAGAGGAATGAGCGAACCTGCCCAAAGACAGGTGTGCCAAGCTTATGGCATCATAGTCAAGAAGACTCTAATTGCTGCCAAAGGTGCATTTTTCATACATTTTATTTTTAACAAATTTGCAAACATTTCAAAAAAACTTTTTTCACTTTGTTATTATTGGGGTGTTGTGTGTTGAATTTTGAGGGAAAGAATGAATTTAATCCATTTTGGATAAAGGCTGTAACACAGTAAACTGCGGAAAAAGTGAAGCGCTGTGAATACTTTCTGGATGCACTGTATCTTCCACAGTACTGACTGTAGGTTTTGTTCTCTCATGGTGAATATGATCAGTAGGTTTGCAGAATAAGGGAAAACTCAGGATTCCCTCTAATTAACTCTTAAACCCCAATATTGATGTGTCTGACCTGTGGTGGAAGAAATAAAGACAAAGATGCTGAACAGTTCAGAATATTTTAATCTGCATCACTTTTAACAACAAAAATCCCTGTAAACATTACAAAAATCAGCACCTGTGTGATCAGAGGAGAAATGTGGTCCTGCTGACAGGAAGAAGAAGAAACCTGCAGCTTTGAGTTCAGGGAGAGCCGAGGAACACGTCATCATTTTTAACCAAACGCCGTCGTTTCTGTTTTGGACGTTCCCCAGCCCTCCGATCACAGCTCAACACCACCGTGAATGTGCAGCAGCAGCAGCAGCAGCAGCAGCAGCGTTTACACGTCCGTTCATTGGGTTGAAAAGCAGCTGCTGGGAACATCTGGATCAGCAGTAAAAGTAAAACAACAGAATAAAGAGGGATCCTGCACAGATTGACCCACTGAATGGTGTGGGAACCCTGCGGGTGAAGCACCAGGTTTCAGAGCCCTGAAGTCTGTTTCATCGACTGCAGACGACAATTTGTCTCTGTGACGTTTGTAATAAATTACAGGAGGACGAGGAGGGGGACGCCGGTATTGCTACGAACTGGTCAGACTTTGGGGTCTCTATGAGCACCAGAAATCACACAAACCATTCAGCTTGATTTAAAAGGCTGATTTAAGAGGAGGTGGAGGAGGAGGAATGATCTGGAGGCTCTCAGGACATCAGGTGGAGGCAGTGCAGGAGGTTCTCTGACGGAGAATCACAGACTGCTGGAGGACTGAAGGCACAGCAGAGGAAAGGCGAGGGAGGGGGCGGGGTTTAATAATGTTACAGGAAGTTTTCCCATCGAACCCTTGCAGCTGGCTTCAGCTTCTTTCATTCAGGAAGCTTTTATTTTGAAATCCCTTATGGCTTTCTACCCAGGGGCGCATTCAAATCCGAGGAGGAAGGAGGGCTTTTCAAATTAAAACTTATCATAATTCTCTGAATTTCAACTGATTTTAGGCCATTTGGTTTGTTAGAAACCCTAAACATGTATTTATGTTACTGGATCTTCAGCTAAACAAAAATACGGGCTTTCATACTAAAATTATCGCAATCATTCTGTATTTTTTTTTCCCCCTCAAGGGGTCGCCACAGCACATCAATCCAGATCCAGACTTTTTACACCAGATGCCCTTCTTGATGCCGCCACATGTGAGGTGATAATGTGTAAACCACAACATTGCTGCAGATTTTAAATTAATTCTGCTGTAAAAGTTACTGGATTCATTTGTCAGGTCCATGTCTGACTTGAACTGAGAGCTGCAGACGAGTCATTGAGTCTCTTCTGTTAACTTTATTAAAACGAGTCCATGTGAACAAAGCTCTGCGTTTCTGTAGCTGCAACTGAAACACGTTTAAAATGCTGATTTTTAAAGTCCTATGTGTCCTCCATAGTGTTGTTTCACACATTCACCTCACATGTGAATGGTCCCCTGTTCACAACTGGGTGGAGACACAAGCCAAGCCTGGATAAATGGGGGGGGTACATCAGGAAGGGCATCCGGGGTAAAATCTGTGCCAAAAGTCACTCGTGGACTCATTAACTACAGGGTGTTTCAAAAAGACGGACCCAATTTCAATGCGGTATATTTCTTGATAAACATGGGACAGTTACACAAAGTTACAAATGGTTCGTTGTGGTC
Source organism: Etroplus canarensis (assembly GCA_015106775.1). Lineage (NCBI taxonomy): Eukaryota > Metazoa > Chordata > Actinopteri > Cichliformes > Cichlidae > Etroplus > Etroplus canarensis. The sequence goes on along the minus strand of VUQH01081683.1, from coordinate 4,634 downwards.
ATTTAAACCTCTATGCCCCGCCCCTTTCATGTGGTTTCACGTGGTTGGAGAGATAGTGATTTCAAAGTGGGTCCATCTTTTTGAAACACCTGTACCTCTCTTCAAGTCCTAAATGATCCAACAATAAAAAAAACTCCTCGCCTGTGTGACATTACTCTGTTCGTTTGGATCAGCGTGTAAAAAAAAAAAACAGCACCTGGGCTAACGCTTCCTTTCAAATCTTTCCCGTTATTAGCGAAGCGTAAGGTGAGCTCAAAAATAGATCTTAAACCCAAACATTTCATGTTCATTTTAAACTACATTAAACTTAATGTAAATGACTTGTTCTACCAACCAGACTTCTTTGAAATCTGATTCTTCGCCCCAACCCCTGCTGGACATTACAGTAAACTGCAGCTTTAAAGCACTTCAGCTTTGGCTGCACTTCTCAAACATGGAAAACTAGGTGCATCTTTTAAATACAGTCTGATTTAAAGTGGTAATAATTCACCAATAAACTGATATAAAATTAATCTTCAACTGTCTCACCAACCCAACCATCTGCAGCCTCCTCTCTTCATGCTTGAGGACATCCTGCTTTATTTAAATCTCGTTCACTGTTGGGAGGATCGAAATGACTGACATTTTATAAACCAAATTAATTAGCTAATTAATAAAATGAAGCATAATGACAATCATAAGCTGCAGCTTTAATTACGCTTTAAATATTTATACTGTAAATATAAATTTGAGCTTTTGAACTTGTTCAACACATCTGCCTGGATGCTTCTGGCAAATAAAAACTACAAAATAAAACTTTGATAGAAAAGATGACTTAATCCGACTGAACTCAGGTGCAGCTCGAGCAGCAGGAGGATTCATCTGAAAAACCAAACTTCACCTTTTCTCTGACCCGACTTCAATAATCGGTGGGCTTAACAGTGGAAAACCCCAAATTAAAGGTGGTGTTAATAAAATGTAACTATAAGACTCATTTTCTGATTAATATAAAAAGTTTCAGAGGCGAAAAAACAAAAAGCTGAAAGCTGCTGAGAACTCTGGGAAAACTTCAGACTAACAGTGTGCAGTTTGGCAGAGTTTGTTAAAAAGCTCTTACAGGAAACTCCAACCACACTAAAGATTTTAAAGGTCCGTCTGGTGGCTGCAGTCGAGCGTCCTGTTGAATACCGCGCTGGCTTCGTGTCTTTTTTCTTACATTTTACACATTAGCACCCGAAGCAGAGGCAGCGTCACAAAGCAGAGTCACGTCCAGCTCAAGAGGACGCACAAATGCACCTTTAAACCTGACAGACGTGTTGGGACGATAACGCTCAGACTTTAAATTTAACTATGGTGACAAATATCACGAGGGTGAGGCACACACATGAGAAACTTCAAAAAACAAGCCTGGAATGAAGCTTTCAGGAACAATCTCAGGATCAGAATCTGCTGAAAACAACTAGAAGCAACAGGAGATACGGATAGACTTCAGGAGCGGAAAGCAGGGATTCTACAAAACACTCGAACTGCAGGAAAATCATCAACGTCAGGGAAGTCTGAGGGCTGGAACCAGCACCTCACAGAGTCCACTCCAGACAGCTGGGTGGCTTTAAATCTTGGATCTGCAAACAAGGAGAGCGAGGGAGGAAGTTCTGGACTTTTAACTGTGTTTGACTTTAACAGTAGATCACATCAGAGCCTGAACAAGCTGTCAGCTTCACAGCCTTCCTAATGATAATGATCTCACTGATGGCCTGCCTTACCACACCAAAGTATGCAAAGAATAAAATGTTAAATAACAGGATACTGGGGTTTATTTTATTGTGCATCTGCAGTTAAAATGACTGGACTTTATTTTACTTACAGGACAGAGCTCTGGTAGTGAGCTGCTGCTGTTTCCTGTAGTTTTACAGATTGAGCGCTGGTGGTGCGTTCAAACCAAGTGAGAACTTTTTACATGCAAACTTTAATGAGTTAAACTGAGGCGAGTCTGCCATCTGGGATTCTTAATGACGATCAGAAATGGAGGAGGAGCTTATCGATGCTGCGACTGAGGCAGCTGGAGCTGATTGGTTCAACATAGCCTGGAGAAAAGGGAGTGAAATTGCAGGACTTCAGCTGTACTCCTCCTCATCCCATTGGCTGTTATGGGTGAATATTCGCAGGTTCACAACATGATCAGGTGAAATTTGCTTCGTGTTTGATGTGAACGCAGTGTTAACATGTAAACCCAGGAGACGGGTTCTTTAGAATTCCTACATTTACTGCAGCAGCTTTTCTTTGTACAAACTGAGACTCTTCATCAGTTTTCAGAATAAACTAACTTCTGTACACCAACAGAAAGGGGGGACAGGTTGGAGCTTCAGTGGCTCAGCCATTTAAAATCAAACTGGACTATATGTGGGACAAACTAAAGTGAGTTTGACTCCCATCATCTGCAATATCAGGACGCAGCAGCTGTGAAATTCTGGAACCATAACAATGTTTAAATTATTGAATTAAAAAAAATGTTTCCTTCAGGGGCCACACAAACAAAGAAACCACAAAGAAGAACCTTCAAACATTTTGTACAAAATTTATGCACCAGATAATATCAGCCAGGCTGATAATGGCCCCTTCAAGTATGAAGCAGTATGCACCAAGCTGACTGCTGGTTGAGTGAAGAGTTCAAAAATCTGTCACACTGGTTCTCTACATGTACTATATGAGCCTGTCATTTTGCTGAAGGGTTTCATTTCCACTGGTCATGTAAAAGCACACCACTGTGTGGCAGTAGCAGATCGCACACGCATGGTGCAAGCCATTGGAAATGATGGTTTTCAGACTGCAGCGGTGCTGCTGTTGCCTTGCATGTGAAGGGCCCTCCAAGCAGTGGTTCACAACCGGCGATAGTCATGATTTTCAAATCCTTGAATAGAAATTAAACAAATCTAACAGTTTCCGCAACCATTGTTGCCTTGTTTTTACCAAAGCCTGGCAGGATGCAACACGCTGCTATACTACCTACTACCAGCAGAAGGTGGCACTAACACACCTACAAGCTGTTTTTCAGCCTCCATTAAAACAACAAACAACCCCTACCAACCATTTGGGCAGTGTTCAACCCCAAACAAGGCATTGCACCACACCATTGCAGCAGTACTTCAGTATCCTGTCATGTATGTCGCACCAACAGCAGTTCATTCACTACATGTACTGAGGTTTATATACAAGTAGCTGCTGATTCAGGTAAAACTTTGAGCAGTTTTCAGGTTTGAATCACAGATGGTATATACAAGATGGACAAAGCCACCCACTGGATTTTAGATTCTGCACTGACACCTCAATGCATTTATTTTGGAGCCAGAAGTGACCTCATATGGATGAAATGGCTAATAATTTAGTGCACCACCAACACTGACAAGCCTGGTTACCAAGCTGAATCTCTAAACTGTACAAGTGCATCACATGGGCACAGATAACTATTAATAAGTGCAAAATAACAGATTAATAAAATACTGAAATTTTACTCACCAAAACTGGAGCATAGATTTCTTGGATGGCCACAGAAAGTCATGCCATTTGTCAGATATTTACATTAAAATGCTTTAAATGGCACAAACAGTCCAGAGGACTTGAATTAGAGAGTCACGTGTCTAACTTTAAGCCTCCATAAAACAGGCTGTAAACATGTTTAGTTGGACATTTTAACACTGAAGGCTTCTTTTTCTTCTTCTTTTAAATGTTATTGGCAGTTGGCAAAAACCCTGAAGGCTATGGAGACCGACTCACTTTGGGAGCCAGCCTCAAGTGGCCACTAGAGGAACTGCAGTTTTCAGACCCAGAGCTTGATACTTGGTTTGAGTGTGTCCCAGGCATCACACCAGTAAAACCAGTTCCTCACAGTGTCTGTGGATGAGCAGCCCCCCATGTTAAAATGTCTAAAACTACAGCAGAAATAAACATGTTCACAGCCTGACATGAGAAGAGGGTTTGATTCCTATGCATAGTTTCCACTTTCTTAACAGCTGTATTGTACTGATTTATTTTTGTCACCTTTTCAAACTTTATTAGTCTTTAAACTTTGGACGATTAGGGGCATGGCCTCTTTGACTGACAGGTGGAGGTCTGTTCTCCACTTTTTCATCCAAATATGGTCCCTTTTGGCTTCAAAAAGCAGAGTTCAGAAACCAGTGGGTGACGTCACTGTATTTATGTCCATTTTAATGTAAAGTACTTTTTTCCGGCACTAATCAATTTTCACGCCTTTCTCAGTTTAACTTAGTTTAACGTCGCGTTTATCAGCAAGTCAGAGCTGGTTTCACGGTGTGACGCTGCTTCGTGAACGGCCTCCTGTTTTACAGACAGTGAAGTGGCACTCTAAGGAGCGAGTGGCTGGTTCAGTTCACGCGTTATAAAACCACACACACACACACACACACACACACACACACGAGCAGTACAAACAGAGTCCGGTCAGCTGTGTGAAAGCGGCTGGTGGAGGATTTTGGTCCCTGAAGCTTGAACGTTTAAAAACAGACAGTCGGGTTTGTCTCCTCTCGCTGCAGAACACTTTTAACGTAAAGATATTCTAAAGAATAAAAAGTCTGTTCGTGCACCTTCAGCAGAGGGAAGATTTATGAATCTGAACAGGAAGATTTGTCGACAAATCAAAG
>VUQH01081679.1:0-10289 GCA_015106775.1 Etroplus canarensis | reverse complement strand
ATAGTTTCAATCATTATGCAAATGTACTGTTTATAAGGTTGGGGAAACCTGCAGTCAGTTGAGACTGAAGAAGTCACTTGGATGAGTGATGAAACGTTTCTCCCACGGAAAACTTTACGTCCAGATGAACAGAATCAACTTTTGAGGATCTATTCTGTTTGATTTCATAGTTAAGAAAAAAATATAATGCACCTTCGGCTGCCCCCTTGTATTCATCCCCGAGGGGTTGCCAAAGTGGATTAATCCACATTGGTAATTTGGCAGAGGTTTTACTCCGACGCCTTTCCTGACGCAACCCTGCATGGTGAGAGGGGCTTGTGTCCCCACCTGGAATCGAACCAGGGATCTTTTGCTTGCAAGGCAAATGTGTAAACCACCACACTACGGGGGACACTTCTTATTTAAGAAAAAAATAAGTGATTCAAAAGAGCGATCAACTCAATGCTTTCCAATATAACAATATCATTTAGAGACACCATTAAGTGTTGCGCATTCGCCTTGCAAGCGAATGGTGTCTGGTTCGATTTCAGGTGAGGACACAAGCCCCTCTCACCATAGAGGGTTGCGTCAGGAAGGGTATCTGGCATAAAACCTCTGCCAAATTACCAATGCGGATTAATCCGCTGTGGCGACCTCTTAGTGAAGAATACAAGGGAACAGCCAAAAGGTAGATTTTTTTTTAATTTAGTGATATCATTAAAAACTAGCTCCATGCGGTCATGTGATGTGACTGCTAAAGGTATATCCAGAAAAAAATTTTTTATGAAGGCTGATCTCATGTGATGTGAGGTTAAATGCCATGGTCAATTGGTTTTTCCTTTCTTCTTTTCTTTTCTTTGTATTGAAAACTGAATAATAAGGAACCGGTGTTTAAGCAATCATGGTGATTCCATGACATGGTGTCATCACGAAAGTATATGTTGTCATGATCAATTTGGTTTTTGGTTTCATGCAGATCAGACGAACAGTTACAGGTGTATGGCTAAAAATGTATCTTTTTTTTTTTTAACGAAAAATGCCACCTGGAGGTCTATCACTGTGCCATAATTGAAAATCCTGTGTCCAATAGTTTCACAATGACACAAAGGATTTGTGGCGGCGACAGCACTGATGATTCCATCATCGAAAAGTCAGCATGACACTATGACACTGAGTCGAAACAACACACGACAATAAGTTTCACAAGCTGTAATTTATAAGAAAGGTTTGTAGACATGTTCTTTTTATGAAGTGCTATGCGCTGTCAGATCTAAACTTGACCCTACTTCAATAAAGACCAGTCACAAAATGATCTTTAAAGCTTACTGCAAGCGTCAAACATCAGCTTGTTTACTGCTAGCTGCAGCAAAAAACAAACCACACAGCACAGCCTAACAACAATCATGTACAAACTTAACTTTAGAACGAAAAGTTTGCAGAAGAAATGATACAGTTTTTATTATTTCTCTTGTTCATGCACTGCTGATTTCTACACTGTCACCACCGGCTGTGGAGCTCCACAAGGAGCTCTATAACAAGCCTCATTCTCCACTGGATCAGGCAAATGGGGATACACCCCACAGAGTTACAGTCAGCGCGCACGCGCGCGCACACCACCTAATCCGCTGAAGATCATGCTAAACTCCAGAAGATGTTATTGCCACATCCATGAAACGTATATTTTTGAAAATAGTGTTTTGGATGAAGGTAGTTATAATACACTCAACACAGTAATTCGTCGGGCAGAGATTCCAGGGACACTTAGTGATTTAGGGAAATATCGTACAGTAGTGCATTTCTGTTACTTTAAGGATGCATGTGCGCTAAGTCCTATGTCAAAAGTGGTGCTATAAATATTCTCAAATTAGACAAGCAAGATAAATTTCACATAAAAGACAAGCTGAGCTCTACAAAGGGTATCTATCCTGAAATTTCTAAGCTTTTTTTTATTTTTTTTTTACATTATACCACTTATTTTTCCTTTTGAAATGCATTAATCTTGGCTTTCGCTGACTTTTTTCCTCTTCTCCCTCACTCAATTTAACATATTTCTTGATGCTTTACAAATGTTCCTGCTCATATTATCTGTCGTTTTTGAAGTGGCTGCTTAGTTACAAAGTCAGATGCGCAGTACTCATTTGGAAGCACAACAGCACTTGTTGTATGCACAGCCATGACATTTACTGGGATGACATTTAATAAGGTCTGCAACTGTAGATATGCTCACTCTGATAAGCATCCATGGGGTGAAAGCAAAGGAGAGTCAAAAGCCTCTGAATATCACATGAAAGAAAATGATGATGCGCGTGGTGGGTTGGGACTTAAAACCTTCCACTGTGCTGACTTAGTGTTAATACTTTCATGTCATCTGTTTCAGTTTGTTTCATCATTATGTAAGTTCATTAATTTGCCGCTAGTCCTGTAAAACAACAAATAAGAACTTGAGCACAATTTGGGTGAAAGCCCATAAGGTTATCACTGTGTGCAATTTTTAGTATAATCTATAGTATATAATAGTCAAAATACTCAAGGAGGAGTAGCAATTCTTGTGAACTGTAGGCTGACAGACGGACGCCTCACCATGGCATTAGCTCACTGGTCCTTTGGCCGGATGAGCTAATAAGGAAATAATGTCAGACTGAATATCAGTGCCACTTTAAACCTCTGGAGAAGTCGTTAAATGAGAGTCAAGAGAGTCTGTACCATTTAAACTTGGCAGAGAAGAAATCTGTCACCTTTACATTCACTAAGTGCCAGTGGGATGAAGGTAGAGTAGAAAGAAGGAGGGCAAGAAGTCTTTTAGGCACTTCAGAACTGCACAGTCGGTTTTCACCTGGTGGAAAACCTTGCTCCTATAAAGAATTTGGAAAATAGCTCAAACCCAACAGGAGTTTGTGAAAAATGGAAAACTGTCACATTTATCAACAGATGCACAAGCAGACAGAAATCTCTAGGGAAATGTCAAGGTTTTCCGTTCACTTATCTTCCTGGGCAACAGAAGCCAAGAGCTTTAACCAGGGTCATGTTTAACAACTCTGTTACTCTGTATAGTGTGTGTGGTGTGTGTGTTTTACCTTGGCACTGCTGTCAGAGTGACGTCTGGCACACGCTTGGAGCTGACTGATCCAAAACTGCTGCTCCTTGGCATCAGAGGCTACAAACACAGAAAACAAAAATGAATTTTTAATATTAAACCCTTTTAACTTCCTATACTCTTGACATGAAAATAAGTTCTTGTATGGGTTCAGATCCAGATCAATATGCATTTATAAAAAGGTGTTCACACTCACCAGTGGTTCCTGATCAGCTACAGACTGACTTTTAAATTAAGGAGTCAATACATTGTACAAGGGACCTCTTATGCTTTGCTTCATTTTCTGCGCTACACAATACTGACAAAAGTATTAGGCCACCTATACATTGCACCTGCAGGAGCTCTCATGGCATCCATTCTAAATCCATAGGCACCAATGGAGTTGTATGTCTGTGGGAATTTTTGCCCATTTATCCAGAAAAACATTTGTGAGGTCAGACACTGATGTCGGAAGAGATGGCCTGGCGCACAATCTCTGTTCTAGTTCCAAAGGTGTTTGATGGGGTTGAAGTTAGGGCTCTGTGCCGGCCAGTCAAGTTCTTCCACACCAGACCCGTCCAATCATGTTACTGGGGCACAGTGACATGATTGTGGGAACCAAACTGTTCCCACAAAGTTTATAGCATAGAATTGTCCAAAATATCTTGATAAGCCGAAGCATTAAGATTCCCCTTTGCCGGAACTACGGGGCCTAGACCAACTCCAGAAAAACAACTTCACAGCATTATACCTCCTCCACCAAACTTCACAAGTGGCACAATGCAGTGGGGCAGGTAACTCCTGGCATTTACCAAACCCAGACTTGTCCATCAGTCAGCAGAGCATTGGTGACATTTACACACTATGGGCCTTAGATATTTGCAACCTCGCTCTGTAAATTTAGATGGTCTGCTGCTTTCTGGCCAAGTTGCTGTAGTTGCTAAACTCTTCCACTTCACAATAATACCACTTATAGTTCGTCATGGAGCATCTAGGGGGGGACAAAATTTCACAAACTGACTAGCAACTGTAGCGTCCTATTACAGTACAATGCTCGAATTCAGTGAAGCTCTGCAGAACGACCCTCTCTTTCACAAATGCTTGTAAAGGCAGACTGCATGACTAGGTGCTTGATTTTATGTGGCCCAATACTTTTGTCTCAGAAGAGAGGTGACTTTAAGGGAAAAACTAGAGTCCAAGAACAAACATTATGGAGTTGTACATAGCATAATAGGTCCCTCTAATAAAAAATGTCATAACTTTTCACCATTTTAGTTTCCAGATATTCTCTAAATATCTTTTCAGAGAAAGGTTAAAAGAACAAGATCCACATTATTATCAAAAAAACAAAAATTAAAAATATTTCAAGCCAAAATAATAATAACAACTTAAACAGTTTAAAAATGCATTCAGTGGGTTCAGTGGGGGAGACAGGAGTTCATATAAGTCTGCAACTGAACTTTACTTGTTCTATTTTAAACTGTTGATTAGCTGTTAAGGATATAAAATTGTATACTGTTGTATATAAAATTATGTGTAAAGCATTTCAGCAGTTCATTTTTGTCCAAAAGCATGAAATGTTAAGTTTATAATGATATGAAAAAGTAAGTGCAGCAACTCCTCCCAGTTAATATGTAGAAACCAGACAGTAATGGCTTTGGTTTTTCAAAACAGAAACTGACAGACTAATAAGTTAATGATCTAAACTTAGACTGAGTTTTTTTCTAGTTTTACAGTCATATAAAAAATAAAGTTTTTACAGGACTGCACAGAGTACTGTGGAAAACTTAGTACACTTTTACTGCTTCCATTGGAATAAAGAGGTTAAGTAGCAGCCAGATACTGCTAATCAAATGCACTTGATTAACGGGTCAGTAGAATAGAATAGATTTATTGTCATTGACACAGAGTACAATGAAAATTTGTTTAGCAGCTCTCGGTGTGGTGTTAGCAGCAGGCATATAAATGCAGAGAGCTATGTAAAAGGAAATTCCAATATGTACAAGAATACAATACATACAGAGACAAATATAAATATAAAACAAATATATATAATATAAAATATAAAATATTAATTTGGAATTTTACTGAATTGTACTGACTGAATTTGGTACTGTCCTATATAAATACAAAATAGAAAAATATAAAATGTGAATTTGGAATTGTACTGTGTAAGTGAGTGTGAAGTGTGAGCACTTCTATAAAAGCAGAAGTTTTGGCAGCTTGCTGGTCTGGAGCATTTAGGTGTGTGTTAACACAATGCCACAATCTTCTCAGAAGTCCCAGCAAATTCACCTCCAGGTCAGAGAGTGAGACCAAGTGATATATCTCAGACTCTGCAGACCCCACTTAGCATATTAAATGTTGAAGTCATGGCAGTTCAATTAGAAAAAGACAAGTAACAAAACAAGTACGCCTAGTTTGGAAAGCTTGCCAGGAGAAAACCTCTTCTCTCTAAAATGAATATGTCAGCATGGCTTAAGTCTGTAAAGTTGCATCTGAATAAACCACAAGATTTTTGGAACAATGTCCTTTGGTTCTCGCCAAACACAGTACTGTGTTTTAGGGCAGAACATCTCCATTTTGGTCTCCTTTGTTCAAACATGGCACCGTGGAGGGGTGAGCCACAGAAACCTGGCACCTTGCGATCACTGAGTCAACCATCAACTCCCCTGTATACCAAAGTATTCTTTCTGACAACTAGCTTGGCCAAAACCAGGACATGCAACAGGACAATGAGTTACAGGAAAACGAAAAGCACCTTCAGCAGCTCCCCTGTATTCTCCCAAGGGGTTACCACAGCCGATAAATTCACACAGGTGATTTGGCACAGATTTTACAATGGATGACCTTCCTAACACAAATCTCCCAAAGCTGAGTCACAGCAAGTAGTATTTTGACAACAAACATGAGGCAGAGACACAACCCACACACATAAAGTGGTTAGACTCGGAAGTGTACTGTATGTACATACACAAAGCTCAAGGTTTTGCTTCTTTTTTGAACAAAGCAGCAGCCCTTACTGATTTCATGTTATATCAAAACTCTAAAACAAGTTTAAACCAAGGCTTAATTCACACCAAAAGACAGAAATGACTTTATATATTACCAAAAAAAACTAAGAGCCAACAAAAACAGCTTAGCTTTACATGAAGAGTGAAGACCAGCTTCACTCAGACCAGAGATAACAAAATCAGCCTATAAGCACTTCAAAAGCTCACTAATTAACATGTTTCATAGGTTTAACCCTCCTAGTTGTGGTTTTACACAGAGTACTAAAGAGTCCAGCCAACATGAAGTTGCCATACACAAATACCCACACAATCCCACACCACATCACTTTTGATTTGTATGGATCAAACATGTTAATTGGCGAACCTTTATGGTGCTGAGGGGTAGCACCACAGAGAACCACGCGCTTTGTTTTCCTCTTTTCCAGTGTTCATGCTCAGCTGAGCTCACTGGGTGTAGCTCTATAATTAGAGAACACATCAGTGGTATGAACCTTTTCTTTTATATATCGGTCCAAAAGAAAAGCAAGTGAATTTCCAAAATTGTTAAAACGTTTCTTTAAAAGCTGACAGCAGAGAGCATAAAATAATTAAGGATCCTGATCAGGGTTTACGGTGGAATTGAACTAGTGACTGCTTTAAGCTACAAAGTTTGCCAAAGGGTGAGGAGGGCTGCATATAAGGCATGAATGAGGTCAACCTGCTGGGTGCCAGCAATCTCATTGCTCCCAAATGATCATTCAACTTGCTGACCACGTTCCCGAATGATGTCCTGAGGGCCAGTATCACATCTGAACCTCTTTATTTTCCCCTCCACACCAAACTGAGCATTCAGTATTCAAGAAACCCCAGCAATTCGTTTGGCCAATTTGTGAGCAGTACAGGAAGCAGCATGATACTCTCTGCGGGTGTGTGGTTTTCCCCTTGGCACAGAGACAATCTACCCTTCTATCCAAACACAAACGGCCAACAGAGGTTCAGATTTGCTGACTAACAAAGTGCGCTGCAGCCCTCAGTTAAAGAAGACGCTGACTGTCTGCTTGTGCTGACCTCTTCCAGGTCAGAATGGAAAACATTATCCTTCTGATCTCATTTCACTGACTAATTATTAGAGGGAAAAAATTCCTGTGATGGAACTGATAACAAAAAGTAAAGTTTAGACTGTGGGTCAAGTTCAACTGGAGCAGGAATAGAAGAAAAATGCTTTAATGAGTGCGCGTCAGATTACACCGTGTGCTTCTTTCTACTTTTTGCTCTATTAAAATAACTGAACGAACTAAAACACATCACTTGAACCTTTATATGAAAGTGCCTTTAAATCCCTAAAACCTCACCTAAAACCTCTTAGGCAGTAACAAACAGGCACAGGTGCACTTGACTTTGCTTTACCACATTATCTAAAAAAAACAAAAAAAAGCCTAAGCCCTCTGGTCCCTCTCCAAAAACACACTTAATAAGCTTTTGAGAATCATTTATTTAGAATAGTCACTACATAAAAACTCACGACTCATGGTGCAAACACTTTAAAATTTGCTGGGCATCTATACTACTCAAATGTTGCTCTTTTAAAAATGAATAATGCTCAACAAAATCCATAAAATGTAACATTTACGTTTTTGCGCATTATGTCATCCACGTGCATGGGACAAGCAAAATGGCACCAACCTGAAAAGAAATGACTGCGTAGGATGACCAGGGGACAAAAACTCCTCAGGATAAATTCAAAGCTAAAGCTCCAAATTTGTGTTTACAGACCCTAGTAAAGTAGCTTTGCATGATTCACAGTTCATAATAATCATTGTTCATCATATACTGTTTTCATGTTTAGAGGAATCAGAGCTGATCTTTTGGCTTACAGTGGTTCTTGCAGATGTGCTGGACTCAATGCAGGCCTGTGAATAACCAAGTAGCTTGTAAAACCACCTTCAGCAGCAATAATCTGAAGAAACCATTTTCTGTATGACTTCATCTGTCTCTCACATTGTTGTGGAGAAATTATGTCCTACTCCTTCTTTTTTTACAATGTTGCTTTAGTTCATTAAGGTTTGCGGGCACTTGTATACGCAAAGCTCTCTTAGGTTCCACCACAACATTTCACTCGGATTGACGTCTGGACTCTGACTGGGCCATTGCTATGGACTTTTGCAGCAGCTTGATTTTTTTTTCCTTTTTCAGCCATTCTGTTGTAGATTTGCTGGTGTGCTTGGTATCACTGTATAGTTGCATGACCCTATTCAGCCAAGCCTTAGCTGTCAGACAGATGGCCTCAAATTTGACTCTAGAATACATGGGTGCATAGAGGAGTTCATGGTCAACTCAATGACTGTAAGGTGCCCAGCTCCTGTGGCAGCAAAACAATCCAAAAATCATTACCCCTACACCACCGTGCTCAACAGTTGGTAAGAGGTGTTCATGCTGATATGCTGTTTTTAGTTTTTGCCAAACGTGGTGCTGTGCATTGTGGTCAAACATCTGCCCTTTGGTTTAAAGGTTTGTGGTTTGTTCAGATGCAACTTTGCAAACTGAAGCTGTGCTGCCATGTTCTTTTTAGAGAGAAGAGGTTTTTTCCTGGCAACTCTTCGAAACAAGCCACAGTTGTCAGTCATTCTCTAATTGTAGTGTCATGAACTTCAATATTTAACATGGTAACTGAAGCCTGTAAAGTCTGAGATGTAACTCTTGGCTATATATTTTTTTAAATATACATTTTATCATTTAACTTTTGATACAAAATATTGAGATTTATTTTGATGCAGTTTTTGTTTGTTGCTATAGTTAATGTATAATTTGGTCAGTTTCCAGTTACATTTTTCACAGAACACTATACCTATATATAGCACAAAAATAAGGAAAAGCATCACAGATCTATGAAAAAACATGTTACTTACTATTTTTAACACACACTTTTAAAAACATGAATAAAACTGCTTTCTGTCATAATTATGCAAGTTATCTACACATCCATTTAATTTTAAATAAAAGCTTCTGTAAGGTCTGTGCAAACTTTACCAGAGAGTCCATCTGGGGCTCATAACAGCACTTGGGAGCACCTCTCCAGAACAGAAAACAGAAATGGGACACCCAAAGCCTTTAGAAAATCCATGCATGAATGAGCACTTTAGGCCCAAAAGACTCATTTACAGATCATGGCTTAAATGTTGTTTCAGGTCCCCCAGAAACATAAGGCTTCATTTAGATTTAAACTACCGCATTGGACTCGAGATGTTTTGGGTTCAATGAGCCAGAACAGTAAGAGAAAACAAAATGAGAAAGTTCAAACTGAACATTCCTCGCAACTTCAAATGTGGGTGACTCCCACTCAGAAACAACTGTCAGGCGCTAACATAAAATGCACATAAGCACAACACAAACTGAGACATAAATAAAGTACAAGTTTTTTTATTACTTAAAAATCTCAACTAAACCTCTGAACTTGATGGCACACTCACTCAGCACATGATGAATCAAACATGTTCCTGAGGGAGCAGGTACTAGGCTCTAGCAGTATGTATAATTATTTCACAGTGTTCAGTATATTGTATTTGGTTCAGTGTGAGATTTCCAGGACTCATTACGGTCTATGGGCTTAAAGTTTCTGTCAAAAGTCTGATTATGTCAGCACACTTGCAGTACCAGAACTAAAGTTAGAGTTTACATACAGAACATTTGTCAAAGCTCAAAGTGCTTTGGCTAGCAGGGTTAGCTTTGAAAGCAAGGCTAGTTTTATTTAACATATATATAATATATAATATGTTATGTCACGCTACACATCCAGTTTGAGTTTCAGACCTCCTGTGCAGCCAGAATCTACAACTTGTTGAGTCAACTTGTACAAATCTGGGTCCCATGAGGTGCTTGCAATCCTCTGGACAAGTTTAATAAAGAAAAATTCAAAAAAGACGGTTGTGTCCGTCTTCTTCTTTTGGCTGCTAACTTTAGGGGTAGCCACAGCAGATCATCTCGCCCCATCACTTGCATCCTTTTCCCCAACACCAACCCTCTCTGCAAGTCCTCTTTCACTACATCCATGAACCTTCTCTGTGGTCTTCCTCTTCTCCTCTTGCCTGGCAGCTCAATCCTCAACATCCTTTGTCCAATATATCCACTATCCCTCCTCTGAACATGTCCAAACCATCTCAGGCCTTGCTTCTTTTTATCTCCAAACTTCTCAACCTAAGCTGTCCCTCTGATGTGCTCATTTCTAATCGGGTCCATCTGGGTCATTC
>VUQH01081676.1:0-19799 GCA_015106775.1 Etroplus canarensis | reverse complement strand
TTTCTTTTTTTTTTTTTTGGCATTTATGACGTTATAGACCCCTACCTTCAGCTGCTCCCTTGTATTCCCACACCTGGAATTAAACCAGAGACCTTTCACTTGTGAGGCACATGTGTAAACCACTACACTATTCACACACATGTACTCTGTCTTGTTTCTACTGACTTTCATTCCTCTTCTCTTCAGTGCATACCTCCACCTCTCCAGGCTCTCCTCCACCTCCTCCCTACTCTCACTACCGATCACAATGTCATCTGCAAACATCATAGTCCACAGAGACTCCTGCCTGACCTCATCTGTCAATCTGTCCATCATCATTGCAAACAAGAAGGGGCTCAGAGCTGATCCCTGATGTAATCCCACCCCCACCTTCAACCCATTTGTCACTCCTACTGCACACCTCACCACTGTCTCACTGTCCTCATACATGTCCTGTACCACCTTCACATATGGTCCTAGTTTCCAATTGGCCCTAAACTACCTTAATGATGGCATTTATGTATGGATGGCAAATGGACACCCGCAAGTATTCATTTTATTAACATTGCAATCCAGATCAATAGTAAAGAGTAGCAATTCTTGTGAAAATGAAAAAGTGCCCATAAAATGACAAATATAACCCTGACCTTGCACTTGAGCAAAATTTGGGTGAAGACCTATTAGGTGATCATTACGTGCAAGTTTAACTAAAATCTGACCAATGCTCTAAGAAGAGTAGTGATTCTTGTGAATTTGGACGGATGGATAGACAGACACCTCACCATGGCATTAGCTTAGTCTTTGGCCAACTGAGAAATAAGAATATATAATAATAATAACAATATGAAAATAAATACAATTTCTGACATGAAGAAGATTTTTCCAGTTAGGGTTGTTAAAAATAAGGTAACTCGATGAAGTAAAAGCACTGCTACACAAACTAATGTCAAATCATCACATTATCACTTAATACCAGCAGAAGAAAACTAATGATCACTTTAGAGCTAAAGAATTGAAACCCAATAGCACCACTGACAGGCATTAAACCTGTTCCTGCTATCAGCAGCACAGTCAGGTTACTCTACCCTCGACGTAATAATGGCACTCATACAGTAAATCTGGCTGCAGACAATTAACTAATTGCCTCTCTTCCCTTTTACTTGGTGCTGAAGATTGCAGAGAAACACTAATACAGGACACAGGGACCAGATTAGGTTATGATAACAGGTCACCAAACATAGATAGGTATATCTCAAAAGGAAGCTCTAGGTTTGTTGAGATTTGTGCAGATAGTAGAATGGTGTCTAACAGTGAAGGACACTATTCCTCTGTGAACATTTGACTGGTACTGCTCTTATTGTACCCATGAAACAGTGGCCTCAGAGACTTCCTAGTGCTAACTTGACATTTGAAGATACTATGAGGTCCACTGTCACAAATTACTACTAAATTCTTCATTCACAATCTGCCTTATATGGCCTATTTGCATTCTTTCTGTCCTTGGGGCATCCCCCAGAGCTGAAAATGAAGCCAACACAAAGTGCACAAATTGCAGTTCCTCTAGTGGCCACTTGAGACTTACTCCAAAAGTGAGTCAATCCCTCCAGACTCCCATGTTAAAATGCCCACTTTTACAGGGTTTAAGACATTTTTACAGCCTCATACAAAAAATAATTTGGCCTCAGTGGATAGTTTTCTAGTTTCCCCATTCATAACATGCCACAGATGTCTATGTTAATCCTGTGATTTAGCACAAAATCTGCGCTTTTTCCACACAGCAGAACCTCTGGGATTTTGATATGACACGGAGTAAAATGAAAAACTGCCGTCTTGTGCGACTAATACGCCTTCATCTCCCGTTGCTATCGAAGCACAATCAAATAAGATCTAATCGACACTAGCATCAACTTTATGAAGAGTGGAGAAACAAGCAGTATTCTGCCACAAAAACTCGCGGTAAGCTTGAAACAATACACAATACACACAGCAGCTTCTCTGGGATCACTGCGACTTACACTAATAAACCACAGCAGGCCAGCAGGCCTCTCTATCAATGATATTCCACTGAACTGTGTTTAATTTCTTTGCAAAGAGAGACACACACTGAAAACACACTTGCTGTGATGTAGTTTGATTTGGATGAATTCAGAATCAATACAGTGGCTGAAAACAGGAAGCTCAAATTTACAGACAAGTGCCATGAAATACATAATAACAGATATCAGATTGATGTTCCGAGTTCAGTTCACTTTTGTCTTCGGGGGAGATTATTCCCCGGAGTGTGAATTATTTTGCAAATTGTACAACTGTGGGGAGGGAAGTGTTACAGAGCAACTGTTCCTTTTGCCCTCTAAAGAGATGCCCAAACATGCATTCAGCTTAATACCTCCTAGCTAAGGTGAGTTGGATAATGGTGTTTGGAGCTCAGCTGTTGAATCCTTCCAGACTAGGGAGCAGGCTATTATGTGGGAACCATAGGCATTTTCACTGCAGCCAGGCCCACCACAAATAGGTCTTTCTTTAAGCATTTAAGAGCTCTGGGAAGAGGGGAGCTGAACGAAAGGGGCAGAAGAGGTTTGCCATTTAAATTACTTATGTTGAGTGTCTGCAACATAAGTAATTTCCCCCCGGGGATTAATAAAGCATTCTGATTCTGATTCTGATTCTGATTTTTCAGTGGAATACATTTAGGAACTACTTTCACTTGCTTTGTTAGCAGAGTGGAATGAGAGGATCCATACACTCATGTCCATTTGTGAAACCAACCACTGGTTAGTTTAGCTTAACATTAAGATTAAAAAAAGAGGAAACAGCTGACTTCTTCCTAAAAAACTTCAGGTTTGTCAACCCATCCATCCATCCATCCATCCATCCTCTACAGCAGTCTAAGCAGAGGTATCCAGACCTCCCTTTCCCCAGCCACCTCCTCCAGCTCTTCCAGGGGTACACTGAGGCGTTTCCAAGCAAGTTAAGCTATAATTCCTCGCAACTTGCCCTGGGTCTACCCCAGGGCCTCCTCCCAGTTAGACATACCCAAACCACCTCACCTAAGAGGCATCTGGGAGACGTCCAGACCAGATGCCTGAACCAACCTCCCTGACAACTGAACTCCTCACCCTATCTCTAAGGCTGAGCACAGACACCCTTCAGAAAAAATCCATTTAGGCTGCTTGTATCTGCAATCTCATTCTTTCAGTCACTACCCAGAGCTTATGACCATAGGTGAGGGTAGGAAAGTCGATCAACCAGTAAATCAAAAGCTTTGCTTTTAACGCTCAGCTCTCTCTTTGCCACAGCGGACTAGCTCCAATCTGAAGGACTGACAGATGAATTTTTGGTCAAACCCTACAAATAAAATGTGAGAAATTGCAAATGGTTGCATTATGGAGGACTGTGTGTAGAACTATTTTGTGGCCGGAAGCAGTGAAGTTCCCACTGGCTGCTTGTTGCTCTTACCTAATATATATATGTATTAATTACCTACTTTAGCAACTGTTCACCATTAAAAACTCGCCATATTTGAAATGAGAATTTGTTATTTTTCATGGCCATCCATAGCATATTTCAGGGATTGAAATGGTTGTTTGGGCAAAACAAGACCAGAAAGTCAATGACATAATAGCTCATCTGGCTGCTGATCCATCACAGTTCACAGGTCATTGTAATGCGTGAAGTACAGAAAGAAAGTGATATGTTTTCTTGTGACTGGTTGGCTGTATTTTACAAACTAATGAAAGTTGAAATTCATTAAGAAGTTAAAGAGGCTTGCAAACAGTCACATCCTAGACAATAGCCCTAGTTCTTAACCAACCCTATCCTAGCTTAAGAAATGATTATGCCATAAATAAACCTAAAGATGGCATTTATGTATAGTTGGCAGAGGGACACATCTGCAAATGCAAACACAGATTTTATAAGCATTATAATCCAAATAGTGTAGTGGTTTACACATTTGGCTCACACGCAAAAGGTCCCTAAATTCAGTCTTGGGGTCACAAGACAGTGTGCTCCTAGTGTCGGTCCCAAGCCCAGATAAATTGGAGGGTTCCATTAGGAAGGGCGTTTATTATAAAATCTGTGCCAAACCATATATGTGAATTCATCTGCTGTGGTGACCCCTAGGGAAAAATGGGAGAATCCCAAAGTACCTTGTACAATCCAGATCAATACTTTTAGGAGTAGCAATTCTTGTGAAAATGAAAAAAGTGTCCATAAAGCAGCAACTATGATCTTAAAATGAGCACAATTTGGCTGAAGATTCATTGGGGGATGATTGTGTTTAAGTACCTTGTAATTTGGCACAGATTTTACACCAGATGCCCTTCCTGACACCTCATTGTGTAAGTTTGATTATATTCTGAACAATACTGCAGGAGGAGTAGGGATTCTTGTGAATTGTGGATGGAGGGATTTTAGGTCCCTCTGCAATGGCATGAGCTCATCGGTCTTTCAACCACATGAGACAACAACACCTGCAAAGCTCACAAGTTATCCTGTAATTTCATGTCTGCCAATCCCTGCAAACAAAATGTGAGAAATTGCAAGTTGTGGCATTGTGGAGGGTTGTGTACACAACTATTTATTAGCCAGGAGCAGTAAAGGTTCCTCTGGTTGCTTCTTGAAACTACTTCATATTGGATTCACAAACAGTGTCAAACACTTGCTGGTTTCAAATAGGAATTTGCTGCTTTTCACGGCCATCCATTAAATAAATTAACATTCTGGGGCTCTGACTGGTTGCTTGGACAACACAAGACATTTAACTGAGCCATCTTCAGATTTAGGATGCTGTGATGGCCACTTTCCTATACGTTGCCACATGTTTTATGAATAAAACAATAAATCGATCAATCACAAAAACGTCTTAGTAGACTAATTAGTTCAAAGTATTTACTGGATCGTTATGGCCATTCTTCAGCCAGCTGTTTTCAGTCACTATGCAAAGCTCACATCCTGATGGCTGAGCCCTCACATCCAACACATGTATGCAACCAGTTTTATTCTTCCAGTGGAACGATTCTCTCAAATGTTTCTGTAGCTGTGCATGCAGGAGCCAAGTTGGACACTGTTTGATCTAAATCATAGGTTACTCCCCATCAAGGCTCTGACACATCAAGCACTAATACTGTATCTGGCAGAATCAGAAGCATCTCTGAGTGGCGTTTGCATCTGTTTTATATTTATTCCTCCCATCCTCATCTTCTCCTCACTCCATGGGTCTGCGGGCAGTAATGAAAGGCATGTGAGGCTAAGCAGAGAGCATTCTCATTAAAAATAACCAGCTCGGTAGCCCCGTCCCTCAGGCTAACACACACACACACACACAACACAACACAGGTGTCAACCCCATTCACTCCCTTAGCACTAATCACTGTAATGCACTGCAAACTGCAAAGCGATTAGGAGCAATCGCTGAAGTGAGTCAGTGAGTAAATATTTTGAGAGCGCCGAAGATCAGCCGCTAAAATCGATTTTTCTGGAACTCAAAGCTGGAAGTCACCTTGCTGATGTGACAGGTCAAATTCAAATATGCGAACAGCAGAAAGTGCACGTGCTGTTGTCGGCCAAGTGTGAACATTTGTTTCTGGAGCTTACAGAAGAACAATACACACTGTCAGCGTAAACTGGGTTATATAAGTTCTCTATCTTAAGACTGGAGCTGAATGGGCATTACAGCTGCTCTCTACTCATACAGTGCAAAACAGACGTGAACAACAATGACCTCATTGCTGTACACAGCAGCCAGTGTGTGTGTGTGTGTGTGTGTGTGTGTGTGTGTGTGAGAGACTGGAACATTTTTACACGACTATCAAACTGCTGCTGCATCAGCACCACAGAAACCGCTCAGTGGCAGCACAGTGGATTCAGTATCATGCTTATAGGACAAGACGACTGATATTTTTCACTATTGCTGAAATCAAATACAAGTGGCAGCTGACAATGAGACTTCATCTGGTCACAGAAAACGTAAGGAACGCTTCAAAAAAGGGTAACACACAAACACAGACACACACACTCAAATAGGCTATTATTGTTGTTGAGAATAATAAGCGTTGCTTGTTCCTGCTCAGCTGGCCAGCTGCATTACATTTAACACACATTATTTTAGGAGCCAGCGCTGAGACAGAGGGGCTTTGAACGCCTCGCCAGGAGCTCTTCAAAGAGAAAACAAAAAAAAAAACATCGGGTTTCTGGTGCCTGTGCAGCTTCCGCTTTGGGCGAGAACTCTGCCCGCTGACGGCGACAGGGAGACAGAAACGGTGCCATTTCATACACACTGTGCTCCACACACCTCAGTGACTGTTACATGCAGCTCAGTCAGACAAACATGTCAGATTAATCACTGGATTCATTACCTTAATAATTACTTGATTTCAGACAGAAATAGAAAAGATGACGTGTTATATTATGCCCACATCAACTGATTTAAAATTGAAATGGTGCATTCATCAAATACTCAGTTGGTTGTTAATAATGTACTTTCGGCTGCTCCCTTATGTTCTCCAAACGGGGTCGCCATAGTGGACTGATCCGCATCGGTAATTTGGCAGAGGTTTTACGCCGGATGCCCTACTTGACGCAACCCTCCACGGTGAGAGGGGCTTGTGTCGTAGTCAGTGTGACTGAAGTGCAGACTTTTAGCTTTAATTCAATTGGTTTGACAAAAGAATAGCATTAACTGTTTAAGAATTACATTTTTATACATAGTCCCAAAATTTTAAAGGCTCAAACGTAATGGGGCAAAGTAACATAATTTAAAATATAAGGACAGTTTTTAAATACTTTATGAAAATCCTTTCAGTCAGTGACTGCCTGAAGTTTAGAACCCATGGGCATCACTAAATGCTGTGTTTCCTCCCCTGAGATGGTCTGCCAGGCCTTTACTGCAGCCGCCTTCAGTTGCTGCTTGTTTGTGGGTCTCTCTGCCTTCAGTTTTGTCTTCAGTAATGGAAAAGCTGATATGTTGGGTTGAGATCAGGTGACTGACTTGGCTATTGAAGAATATCACAGGCTCTTTTATACGGTATTTTTAGAAGTCTAATCTGGCCTCCCTGGTCTTGAGTGTAACCAGTGGTCTGCACCTTACTGTAAACCCTCAGCAATTATGACGTCCCTTGATTTTAGACTTTGACAATGATACACCTCCATCTTTGAGTGTTGTAGACTTGACTAGATATACGGGAGGGTTTTTCTTAACCAAGAAAAAAATTCTGCCATCACCCACTTTAGTTGCCTTCCACGGTCTTCCAGGCCTTGGTGTTGATGAGCTGGCCAGTGCATTCCTTCTTTTGAAGAATGTTTCAGACTGTTGTTTTGGTCACTCCTAAAGTTTTTGCCATCATTATTTTGGTCTTTCAGCCTAATAGTGGCCTCCTTCACTTGCATCAACATCTATTTGAACCTCATATTGAGAGTTCCCGTAAAAAGCCATCAAATGCAAGTTCATCACTTGGAATCAACTCCAGAGCTTTGACAAGCAGTTTCACGGCCAGTTGAGTTCCCTCATTTTTCCATGACAGTCAACTGTCAATTTTGAGTCTCTGAAAATGGGAGAATGTGTCTAAAAATGGCTGTAATTATTAAACAATTAATGGTATACCATTGCTGAATTAAAGCTGAAAGTCTGCACTGTAGTCCCATTTTGACTGCTTGATATAAAATCCACTGTGGTGGTGTACAAAGGACAAAATGCAAAAACTGTGTCTTTGCCCAAATACTTATGGACCTAACTGTATAATGGCTAACTTAGAAGTTGGCGTGTTTGTCTTAATTTTTTTTTTTACATCTGGTGGAAACCCTGCGGCACTGATTTGTAATCTCAGTCAAGTTTTTGTTATTAATACTCACCTTGAAATTGTAAGTAAGACTCAGCTGGAGGTAATAAAGTAATTAGTTGGTCATGCCAACTGTAACAATCTTCATGGTCAATTTAGATGTTTTCTGAAAAACTCAAAAGCACGTCCACATTTTTATTCTCAGAATTTCTTACAATCATTGTTTGGATGTGGAAATTGATCCCTATCAGTGACATCACGCTGACGTCCAGCTTTATCTCCTCAGTCAGCCTCCTAATTCTCTGCGGCACCAACACACACCCCCTTCCACTTCCGCAAAAAAACTCCAACACCACCGTCCAACAGCAGTGCTCGGTCTGTAAAGTAAAAACACAAGGTGTGTTTTACTCCCTCAGGCACACGCTGATTACACACTCTACACTAATGCAATGATTATCCACACTTGATCCAATTTCCTCCTGTGTGTGTGTGCCTGCACGGATGCATGCATGTGTGTGTGTGTGTGTGTGTCTGGCCTGTAAAGCACAGAGCACACAAAGATGACATCACTGCGCAGTGATTAGTTCATTAGCTCAATGTGAAACGTAACAGGCGGCTGCAGCTGCATCATTTAGAGATGTTTAATAAAAGCAAGAGATACTGAATCAAAGAGATTTTTATAAAAGACTTAGTTTATGTGTGAGTGTGTGCTGTCTTTGATCAGATGTGATGAAGTCATCGACGTCTCTCTAATAACAGAAGACAGGTGTATTAAGCACTCGCCTAATGTGGATGGGAGGATAATTTTTCTGAACTGGATGAGAGCCAAGTTTCTCCCAGACATGATGACAGACATAATGGGCAAAAGGGTCTCACATGAGTTCAAACACACACACACACACACACACACACACACACACACACACACAATCATTCCTCTCCTGCTCACATCTGATGCCTTTACCAAATTCTGTTATCATGTCTGGGAGACAAAATGGCATCCTCTCTGAATCTGTGAGCCTGCAGTGATAAGGATTCCCACTGAGCGCCACAGGTCATCGACTACCAGGAATCTGATGGCTCTGCAGCGACAAACGCCCAACAGTTTCTTCAATGTACCTAACAATCCTGAGAACAGGAGAAGGTCTGTTTAAGTGCATGTCTGCCCTTAAAGAGTCTTAACTGCTCTCAC
Organism: Etroplus canarensis; assembly: GCA_015106775.1. Taxonomy (NCBI): domain Eukaryota; kingdom Metazoa; phylum Chordata; class Actinopteri; order Cichliformes; family Cichlidae; genus Etroplus; species Etroplus canarensis. Next base: position 10,853 of record VUQH01081676.1, on the reverse strand, counting down.
CAACAACAAACCAAAATTGCTGTTTAAGAGCATAATGCTGTTGGTCCATGAATCTTCATTTTCAGGTGGTAAAAAGGCCAGATACCTAGTGTATCCAGTGTTATGGTCAGTCAAGTACAGTCAGGTAGGCTCTTTATTGTCATTTTCAAGCACGTGCAGGCAATGCATGAAACGAAATGCCCCCTCCAGGACCACGAAGAAACATTATTTGGTGCTCAATATACAACTAAGAAACACATTAGTGCAAACTAGGGCTGTCAAAATTAACTGGTTAATCCAGATTAATTAATTTGATTAGACATTTTAACCCAGAGACTCAAAATCCCACAGTTCTACTCACTGGCATGGATTGGTGTTCCAATGCTATCTGGTGGCAGAACCAAGATGGATCATACTGGCCCTCTCAATGGGAAGTTGGAGTACCAAAAAACCCAAGAAGGAACAACTGACCAACGTAAAGTAATTTGCACACTCTGCAGGGAGAAGAACTTCCAGATTAAAACATAGTCAGGGATTGCTCTGCAAGTATTTCAGTGACTGTGACACCCGGCTTGCGCCAAACCACCCTCATGGAACGTTGGGGCCTCAGTAAGTCTACCGCTGACAAACCATGGTTTATTTTTATTTCACAATCTGGACACCATATCTGTTCTTTAGTTTAAATAAAACACATTAAGTGTAAATATCACCTTCTGTCATGAGTCTTTTTGCCTCCACAATATGAAACACAATAATGAATAGATATTAATCATGAATAATCTAAGTTAATCCACAGCCACCCTGTGATTAATCTGATTAAAATTTTTAATTATTTGACTGCTCTAGTGCAAACATACGTAAACAGTGCAATAGAGGACATTCAACAAAAAAAGTGATGACAAAAATGACAATGACCGGTAGAAAGTACTGAAATATAAATATTTGAAGTATAACACAGCATAATTTTTCTCCTTGTTGAAATTAGATAAAGACAATCCACTACTAATGAATGCTTTACTGAGCCAAACCTGTAGTGTTCATGCAGGATGTGAATGGATTTTGACTGGACGTTGGCTGCTTTTTCACTCATATCTAGTCCAGTCCTTGTACCTGACCATTTTACAGGATTGTTTTTTGTTTGTTAAGCCACTGTGAACACTGACGTATCAACACATTCAAGCATAAAAAAGGCACCTAACACAAGGGATGAACCAGGGTTGTGTCTGCACATATCAGCCAACTTGGCAAAGAACCCATTTTAAATCATATCTTTAGGCACTTAGTTACTAGCAGCCTGTCAGGAAAGGACATATTTGTTCCAGTTAATTTGGTGAAATTTATGCAAAATGCCAATAACACAGTTTAACAGGCATAAAATTTTATTTTTGCACTAGCAAGGTGATTCCCAAAAAACCTGGCATAACTTGACGTGGTGCGTAGTGTGTCCTTAAAAGAAGAACAGAAAAGAAGAAGTGGCAGGCCTAAAAAACTAAGTGCTACAGATGAGCAGTATCTGAAAGTCATGTCCTTAAGATACACGAAAAAATCCAGCAAAGACCTGACACGGGACCTGTGAGATGAATCTGGCTCGTTAGCTGATTCATCTTCTGTTCACTGAAGTTTCATCAGAAATGATGTAAATGGAAGGGTGGCTGTCAAGAAACCATTCTTAAGGAAGGGAAACAGGGAGAAAAGACTGACATATGCCAAATTTTACAAGAACTGGACTGAAAATCAGAGCCAACAGGTCTTATGAAGCAATGAATCCAAATTTGAAATTTTTTGTTCAAATCATTGTCAGTATATACAGAGGAGGTCAGGAGAGAGGTACAACAATGAGTGTCTTCAGCCATCTGTAAAACGCGGTGGAGGCTCTGTCATGGTTTGGCGCAGCATTTCAGGCAGTGATGTCGGGGATTTTTGTCAAAACTGATGGAATTATGAACACAGAAAAGTACCGTCAGATTTTGATCCACCATGCAATTCCATCTGGAAAGTGTCAAGATTAGCAACAACTTCACTTTTTAGCATGACAATGATCCCAAACACGCTGCCAAAGCAGTAAAAGCCTACCTGGATAGAAAAATACACAATGGAACACTATCAGTCGTAGATTTGCCTCCCTAGAGCCCAGACCTCAATATTACTGAAACAGTGCGGGATCATGGATTATCAGTGGAATCAAAGGTAGCCAACATCCGAAGAAGAGCTTTGGAATGTCTTCCAAGAAGCCTGGAGAATTATTCCTGAAAACTACTTGAAGAAATTACAAGAAAGCTTGCCTAAGACAGTTTAGACTGCATTGAAGAATAAAGGTGGTCATACAAAATACCGACTTTCAAGCAGGTTAGAATTGCAAACACTGTTTTTGTCTTTTGTAGTGTATTTCCATTCATGTGTCCATATGTTTTAATAAACTGTTACACATATTTCCTGTTTCCCTAGCAAAATATAAAGAAATGAGGGACAGGCTTAGGACTTTTGCACTGTACTGTATACATTTTAAGCACCAGTGCAAAAGGATTAGCAGCAGATGCCAAATCTATTCTCAAACAAACACTATTAAAAAGTTATCAAGACATGAGGAAGCCTAATTACTTTTAGAGTGACTGCCTCACTGTTTAGATCCCCCGATTTTAGATCAGGAGGTTAAAACTGCAGGCTCTGTTTGCCACCAAATGAGCACTAAACAAATTATTATTACACTCAATATGCTTTTGGAAGGGGACATTTGAGGTGGACAAAAGCTGTTTTCAAGTCATCTTATAGTGGAAATTATCACCTCTCCATTTTTTAGCAAAGCTGACAGACAGAGGCAGCTATCAAAAAAGTGATACCCCTCAGAGGGGCAGCTAGTGGTTTCGTCAGAGGGTATGACAAAACCACTCTAGTTAAATGTGAGACAAAAGCCTTTTCTTGTCTTTTTTTCCAATTCTTTTCTCTCTTTTGTTCAATACCTTTGTTTTCTCTGAAACATATGTCCTTTCTGACTTGTCTCTGCTTCCACCGTCTATCATTAAAGTCTTTTGTTATCCACTTTGTCATGCCTTTGTTTACCCTCTCCATGCAGTAAGTCAAGCCAGGCATAATCCCTGCCGTCTTCAGCTGGCAAATACCACTTAGCTGTGGAGGACCGCCCCAAATGACAAGAGCAAACAAAGAAATGCCTCATTCTCTGCACTCTTTTTGCTTTCTCCAAAGCAAGTATGCATGTTTCATGAAAAGGTAAATTAAACGAAAAGGTAAATTAAAGACAAAATTGAAAAAAAAACCTACAACGAAAAGGTAAATTAAAGACAAAATTGAAAAAACCTACAACTACATAAATCTTCACTGCCAAGATATACTGTGGCAAAAGTGGTTGAAATTTCACAAGCCTCTCTCACCATGGAGGGTTGCATCAGGAAGGGCAACCAGTGTAAAATCATCACCAAATTACCAATGAAGATTAATCTGCTGTGGTGACCCCTTGGGGAGACTACAAGGAAGCAGCCAAAGTTAGATTTTAGATTGAGAGATGGCTCTGATTTCAACCCGAACTGCGTTGGTGTTCATTTCACCGGATAATTATGTCACTGCTGATTATATTCGAGATTGAATTAACCAGGATGCATCTGATAATGAGCACGTGCCTTGGAAATCTACCCTGGCTCCAAATCAGTTAAGCCTGTTGATATCAGCTCTGTATATATGCTGGAGCTTTGTGAAGTCAAGTATTTAATCTTGTTGATGTTATAGCCTAAGGATAAGCTGTACACAGACAGCTGCAGACACTAGAAGTCGGTATTATTCATGGACTTCTGCTTTTCTAAAGTTCGCTTAAGTTGGTGCATTGTAGTGTACTGTCGCTGCATCACAAAACCAATTATCAGTACTAAAATGTACCATTGGCTGCTCCATTGTAACTTCCCTAAGGGGTCATCACAGCAGATTTATCCGCATTGGTACTTTGGCAGATGTTTCACACCGGATGCCGAGTCTCTCAGAAGTAAAGATAGGCAGAGGTTCAGCATTCTGTCAGAAACTGCATCTACAAATTGTGGAGCAATGTCAGAATAATGTTCTTAAAGTAAAATTGCAAAAGACTTTGAATATCTCATCATCTACAGAACATAATATTATCTCAAGGTTCTGAGAATCTGAAGACATCTGCACAAGGGACACATCCAAAAACCAATATCAAGTGCTGGTGATCTTTGGGTCCTCAGGCAGCACTGCATTACAGACAGACATGATTCTGTCATGGAAATCACTGCATGGGATCAGGAACACTTCCACAAATCACTGTCTGTGAGCACAGTTTGCCGTGCCATCCACAAATGCAGGTTAAAGCTCCATCATGCAAAGAAGAAGCCATTTGTGAAAATGATCCAGAAACGCGGCTGTCCTCTCTGGGCCAAAGCTCATTTAAAATAGACTGAGGCAGAGTGGAAAACTGTTCTGTGGTCAGATCAATAGAAATGTGAAATTCTTTTTGGAAATCGCGGATGCCGTGCCCTCCTGACTAAAGAGGAGAGGGACCATCCAACTTGTTCTCAGTGCTCAGTTCAAAAGCCTGCATCTCTGATGGTATGGGGGTGCCTATGGTAGTGACAACGTCCACATCTGGAAAGGCACCATCAGTGCTGAAAGGTATATACAGGTTTTAGGGCAACATATGCTCCCCTCCACACCATGTCTTTTTCAGGGGAGGCCTTGCATATTTCCGCAAGACAATGCTAAACCACACACTGCAGCTGTTACAACAGCATGGCTTCATAGTAGAAGAGTCTATGTGCTGGACTGGCCTGCCTGCAGTCCAGACCTTTCATCAAATGAAAACATTTGGCACATCATGAAACACCAAACACCACAAAGAAGATGAAGGACAGATGAGCAAGTGGAATCCTATATCAGACAAGAATGGGACAACATTCCTCTCCCGAAGGTCCAGCAGCTGGTCTCCTCAGTTCCCAGATGTTTACAGACTGTTGCTAAAAGACGAGGAGAGGCTGAGATGTGTTGTTGCCATCAAATTCAAGATGAGCTAGCGCTTTTCATCAAATAATAAAATGTCTCACTTTAAGCATTTGATATGTTTTCTATGTTATTTTGTAAATAAAATATTGATTATTGAGATTTTAAAATACTGTATTGTGTTTTTATTTATATTTTATACAACATCCCAACTTTTTGAGAATTGGGGTTGGGTTACATTTTTCTTGATATATTTGGAATAAGTGCAACACCATTTCTTTCTTTCTTTACATGTCCTGTGGGTAGTCTTTGTACAAAATTATCATTTTAAAGCGATTCAGCTGGAAACGTGAAAAGTTACACGTAACACTAATTCACTACCAAATCACAGCTAGTAAAATCTGTTGGTGGCGCCTGTCATTTCAGCTGGTAAAAACTGACTGCTGCTGAACAGAAATGAAAAGCCTGTCAACCTCTGTGTTTAATCAAAGACCCTTTGTTTTAAAAAGTGACTAAGAATTTCAAGTGGTCAATTTCTGTAAACTGATGGAAAGCTTGAGTTACCTAGCAACCGTTACAAAGGGGGGGAAAACAGTAATTTACTGTTAATGTAGTCAGTAATATGAACAGAATTAGCACAAACCAGTGACCTGCCTTATATTTAGTATGAGTCATCTCTATTGAAAATAGGTGTGCCAAGGCAGAATGCAGCCAGCGGATGTTACAGCCACTGGACCTGCTGCGTTCTGGACCAGGGTGTAGTGGTGATAATGACCAGTGACAGCCTGCCAGTCCAAACCAAAATAGGGTTTCCATAGCACTGCCAAAGCCTTGACTCCAACAGGGAAAATGAAATGTGCGGTTTTGAGCTACATTGGCTTAGACTAGTTGGAGGATCCTTCAGCTGTCCTAGGATTTAGCAGCGATCATGAGGAAGAATGAAAAGGACTCTTGACAGAACTTGGGGGAGGATTTATTAGCAGTGCTCTCCAAAACTCTGCAATATTAAACATGCGTGGAAGGGCCACTGTAACATGATCAAACATCTGAACACAATGAGGATGAAGATGGAAAACATGTAAAACTGCTTGTCTACCTACCACATCTCTTTTGACCTAATGCTCAAACAATTAGCCAATTATTGGAAGAGCTGTCTGAGATTTTACATCTGCTTCCAGTTTCTTTATTTTTGGGTTTTTACCTTTTCTCTCCATGTCGCATCACAGTACGTTGGGAAATATTTGGAGAAAACAAGCTACTTGGTGATTTTACCCTAAACGCTGGGAATTTAAAAGTATATTCTTGTTTTACTATGTTGGGAATTGATCAACATTTTGACGAAATTTGGTAGTTTACTTTGCAAGGGAATGAAAAATAAATATGACGTTAAATGGCCCCTTCTGCTAATGTTGACCAAATGGCCTAAAGTCTGAGCTCTACCTGTACCACATCATTTTTCACGGTTCTTACATGGACTGTATGCACCCGTTCCCTGTCAGTTGGCTAGAAGCTTTGTTCCAGCTGGTCGCAAAAAATGTACGTCACAGAGCACCGCGTGCTCAGCTATTTTCAGCTTTGACCATGAAACAGACAGCACACTCATGCTCCACTTTGCTTGATCCAGTAGCAAACTGTTATTGCCATTGTTGTGTGGTATGTAAAGGGCCAAAAAGACAGTAAGTGGTTGGCACAGTATCGCTTGGAAACAGCGAATGGAAACAGCTAACCTGCATTTTCCAGCTAAGAACCGGTCACAGTAATTCTCGTTCTTCTTTCAGCCACTTCTGTTAGGGGTTGCCACAGTGCCTCCATCTCACCCTATCCCTTGCATACTCTTCCCTCATACCAACTCTCTTCATGTTGTCCTCCTTCACTACATCCATGTATCTTCTCTGTGGTCTTCCCCTTCTCCTCCTGCCTGGCAGCTTCATCCTCAACAGCCTTTGTCCAATATATCCACTATCCCTCCTCTGAACATGTCCAAACCATCTCAGCCTTGCCTCTCTGACTTTGTCTCCAAACTTCTCAACATGAGCTGTCCCTCTGATGTACTCATTTCTAATCCTGTCCATCCTGATCAGCCCTGGTGAAAATCTCAATATCTTAAACTCTGCCACCTCCAGCTCTGCTTCCTGTCATTTTGCCAGTGCCACCATCTCCAAACCATACATCATGGCAGGTCCCACTACCATCTTGTAAACCTTCCTGCTGCTATCCTTCTTTCACAAAGCAATTCTCTGTAAAACCACAATAAACTACCTCAATGAAACAGTAGTTTATCAAGTTCCTGATGCATCACAATTCACAGGTCATTGTAATGTGTGAAGTGCAGGAAGAAAGTGATATGTTTTCTTGTTATTGGTTGGCTGTATCGCACAAACTGAGAAATAAAATCCAGTCAGAAGTCAAGGAGGCTCACAAACAATCAAATCTAGAACAACAGCCCTAGTTCTTGACTGGCCCTAAGACAAATTTTGCAATAAATGAACCTGAAGATGGAATGCACATAGATAGTAGAGGGGCATGTGCAACACTCGTTTTATGCACATTACAATCCAGATCAATAATCTCAGAAGTAGCTACTCTGGTGAAAATGGAAAAGCCCTCGTAAAACGACAAACATGACCGTCTGTACAAGTTGGGGTGAAGACCCATTAGAATATGATGGTGTTTAAGTTTCACCAAAACCTGACCAATGCTCTAGACAGAGTAGGGATTCTTGTGAAAATGGAAAAGTGCTTGTAAAATGACAAATATGACCTTGACCTCCTGCACAGTTTGAGTGAAAAAACATCCGGTGATTATCGTGTGTACATTTGATTAAATTCTGACCAACACCACAGAAGGAGTAGCGATTCTTGTGAAATGTGGCCAGACGCCTCACCATGGCATTTGCTCATTGGTCCATCCAGCTAAAAATTACCCCAAATGTCAAAATGTATTTTTTATTTACCAAACACAAGGAAGCAAAAAATAATAATTAGCAGGATCCCTTGTTCTAGGTGATAAATAAATAGACCTCTTTGTAGTCATTGTTGTTCTTCTGTCATATGAACTGGGATCCAGTTGGAACATGAAAGCAAATTATGACTTTCCTTTCTAACACAAACACAATGCACAATCTAGACTAATCCTGTTCACACAAAAAGTGTTCCGTATCCAAAGCCAAACTGAACATGTACCGCCTTATCACACATTACACACTCACTGCCTATTGTTGTAGGTCATACCCGCTCACTATTAGCATACAGCTGTAAGTCTGAGTCCCCGAGCGACTCCAGCTCCAGTTTGATCAATATTTAAGCATGCCTCATACAACATTTGCCAATAAAGAGAAAAGACGGATGTAATGGAAAAAAACAGGAGACATAAACTGAAGTTAATGTTGAGCACATACAGTGCAATTTAATGAGACTGCAGTTGCTCTGGGACTAGATAAAGTGCTGCGGGCCAAGCAGCTGCAAAACCCACCGCCTGCCTGCCGTCCACTCCCCTGAGACTGACCCCCAGCCCGCCACAAAGGAACAAAACCCACTGCAGATTCTTTCTCCTCATTTCACCCGACAGGAGGGTCCTTATCCCCCTAACCCTTCCCCTCATCCTCCCCACACTGCAAGTCATTCATTTCTTTGGACGTGTCCTTCTTTCCAGACAAGTGTAGGGCCAGATCTTTGTTACTGTGAGGATCCCGGGAGAGGTGGATGGCTGCTGGAGGGGAGACGTACCCCCAGGAGAGGCTCATCTGCAGGAACCACACGGGGGTGCGAAGGGCAGAAAGAGTCGGAGGAGCGGAAAAAAAAGGTGACCAGGGGAGCGAAGAAAGAGGCAGGAGAGGAGAGAGAAGGGTGATTAGCTCGAACACTGCCTAATCTGATCAGTGTGCATGACTGCCTTACAGGGCAACGTAGCTGAAGGCGCACATGCGGAGAGCAAGTTTTATCAGACTCTCAGAGGGCGGTGGAGGATTTTTAGAGTTGAACTGGCTGTCTCAGGGAAAGGAAAGAAGCATGAGGTCACACAGAAAGAGTCATTACATTATGGATAGATCTGGTTTGTTTCAGCTTGGTATATTTGCAATTAATGTGACTATTGTGGTTCTGTGGGTGGTGCTAACTTTGAACTCTCCACTGATGGTCTAACTCTACAATTCAATGTTCAATGTCTAAAGGTCCTAAAACAACATAGAGGAGTGTATGCACTTTAAATAAGGAAAACAATCCACCTTAAAGGCATGTTAAAGATTTCTGGGATATCTGGGAATCTGCTAGGAGGCAGCACGGTGGTGCCTCACAGCAAGAAGGTCCGGGTTTGAATCCAGCAGCCTGCCAGCTCGGGCCCTTCTGTGCACAGCTTGCATGGGTTCTCTTCAGGTGCTCCGGCTTCCTCCCACAGTCCAAAGACACGCAAAGGGGTTAGGTTAATTGACGATTCCAATTTGACCGTAGGTGTGAATGTGTTGGCTCTGCGACTGGCCACCTGCCCGGGGTGTACCCCACCTTTTGCCCTTAGACAGCTGGGATAGGCTCCAGGACCCATTGTGACCCTGAACTGGATAGGGGGAATAAATTGGATAGATGGATGGAATCTGCTAAGGTCCGCTTGGGTTCGAGTGACAGAAGTTTTGTCATCAAATGGTGAGAGGGAGTTCCGTGCAGACGTCCACGTGACAGCGTGGACTTGAGAGACTGCACTATAATGTACCAAGTATGCATGCCGCCCTCAGGCAGACTTCCAGTGAACTTCTGAGGCTTCATTTATTCTTGTGCACTAAATTGACATCGTAACCCTTGTGAAACCTCATGTCATAACCCTCACCATACCCTGACGTGCAACTCCCCAAAACTATAACGACAAATCACGTCAGCGCATACAGCAACTACTGTGATTGGCCAGTTTGGTACTGTCGTTTCCGTCTGCGTATTTCCAGCTACCTCTTTGCCACGTCTTTTTAAATCAGCTTCTCTCTTTTCTCTGTAGCAGTTCTTTTAGTGTCTGTTTTTAAGTATTTATCAGCTCCAACTCGAGTTGGCATTTCTGTTGTTGTGATCGCCACTGTCTGACATAAACACCCCGCCGCCAACTAGTGTCTTGGCAGAAAATTGCAGGGCAACACAGGCACACCTTGCAAAAGTATAAGTGCTGTGCTGGTTCCCACACCGTAGGCTCTACGTACATTCACCGCAGTGGTATAAATCAAGCTTCAGAAGCATACAGGAAAAACTACCAGCCTTGGTGTTCATAACATACAAGCCCTGTCATAGGAGCCTTAGGAGATGGTGGGATGGAAAGGGGATAAACAGTCAACATTCAGCTGTGAGACTGGAGTTCAACTCACATCAGGTACCATTTAAAATGCCATTTTCACTCCCTGCTTACTTACTTTGGGTAGTTTTGGGGACAAAAGCTGCTCGGTTAGAGATGGTAAAGATCATATTTTGGGTTTAAAGCTTTAACAACCTGAACGGTCAGTTTTTTTAGGTTACCACAGTGTCCATCTTTTACACAGAGGACTACTCATTATGTGCAAAATCACCAGGCTCATTAGGGATCTGACAAGTTAAAGACAACTTACTAAATGCACCTCCATCAGGTTGTCTAGAAAAGGTCAGGGCTGCAATGCATGTGGGCAAACAGCTGAAAGGTGACAACACCAGCACAAAATTTACATGCATTTATTCACACAGTCACCAGCGGGTGCCAAAAATCACCAAAGACACTATAAAAGATGGAGATGTAGCTTCCAGTTCTAAAAAGTAAGGCCAACACAGATGTGCCTTAAACGTGCAATCTTTCTAATGGCCACCAGGGGGTAATAGCAGTGGTTGAAAAAAAAACTTTCAACCCTTAGGGATGTCACCAGAACCTATGAAAGCTTGTTTCCACCACTAAAAAAAAAAAAAAAAATACACTCAAAAACT
>VUQH01081674.1:0-21561 GCA_015106775.1 Etroplus canarensis | reverse complement strand
TAATTTAAATTTAAAATGTCTGTGATGAAAAATGAGAACAAGAACAACGCTTAATTTATTGTGAAAGGCGCATACCCAAAATAATTGAGTACATTTTTTAAAAAGTGTGATAACCACTACAACCAACTATGCATGTCCATCTTTGGTAAGAAAGGCTTGCAGTTATTTACTCCTTATATGCCCAATGTGCTATTTAGGAGTTTTAATCACCCTTATTTTTCCACACAGCTGAGTCAAGACTTCCCACTGGTCAGTTTTAATGAATGCAAAAACTTGAAAAGATATTTTCAGACAGTTGATAATTTTTGATAGCATTTCAGCAATTTTTTTGCTCTAAATACGAACCTGCACACAGCTAAACCTTCCTCAAACATGGTTAACAGAACTCTGACTAAAAACTGAAACCAGAAAGCTCCCAGTTACATAAGGCTTGTGTCCTGCCCACAAATTCTGAATATTAATCTGCAGATATACATTTTATAGATTTAAAATTAATTTTACAAACTTTATTCTCAGGCAAACAATATTCCAACTCCTAAAACTTCCTGGAGGCCTAAATTAAGCACCTTTGGCTCCTCCCTTGTATTTTCTCAAGGTGTCGCCACAGCAGATGAATTAGCATCATAATTTAGTACAGTTTTTACTCCAGATGCCGTTCCTGACACAACCCTCCCATAGTGGAGGAGTTCATGTCCCCACCTGGACTAAAACCTGTGACCTTTTGCTTGCAAGTTGAATGTGCAAACCACAACTCTACTGGTGATATTAATGTATATAATATACAATGACAATACAGTGCATGTTTAGGAGGAGCATATAGAATGAATAATGGATACAGTAATACCAGTATTTTTTTTACTGATTTTGCCATACAGGACATTCTGTGCAAGATTTTGCAGCCTACAAATCATTAAGGAACAAGGCAAGGTGCAGGTTATTAGCTTTTTGTGATCTCGTTTGCTTGCTAGATTGTAGACAAGATCCTTGCTACACTACACTCCATACATGCTTGGTACAGAAATCATTTAAACTTTTCCAAATACATTTTAAAATTCTACCTAACCTTGCTCTTACCAATATCATACATGGCTGCAGAGGGCAGTGCCATCCATGTGGCTCTGGTCTCTGAACTGAGGTCACCTGACCCTCCTTTTTAATCACAATTTACACACTTTGGCTTATTACATGTCACTCCACACATAGCACCTTGGGGGGCAGGAGAACAATCCAGAGTCAGGTGGGCGGGGCCGCAGAGGTAGCTACACCCTCATTGTCATCTGCCCCTCAATTTTATTTTGCACCTTAGACACAGAGGGTTTTGGGGGGGGATGTGTGAGGAGATGCCACACCCTGATGGTGCATCTCCACTCCTGCCTCCTGCCCCCCCAAATTTTAATAGTTTCATCACCATTATACACACACACACACGCCTATACACACACATATACAAACAACAACCAACATGCATACCCACAACACAGGTAGGGGGCTGGTGGGGGGAGAGGTTGGGTCTCCATACAGTTTCTGGCACCCCTCCGGGGGTGGGGGGGTTGGGCTGGGATTGGGGGCCAGGATGGCTGCATCCCCAGGGTCATGGCAGACCTTGGAGGGAATCCTCTCTCTCGCACGTCGGGGGTAGACCAACGTGTGCCCGTGTATGTGCTTTTTTTTGTTTTTGTTTTCTTTTTAACTTATTTATTTCTTTTTCTTTCCTTCTGGTCTGTGTGTGTGTGTATGGGTGTGTATGTTTGCTTAAGTATGTGAGTGTGACTGGATCTGGAGCTTGCTGACCCCTGTCTCTAAGGTCGTGGTCGATAGGGGGTGCCCCTCCCCTCTCTTTGCTGCTGTCTCCCCGGGGACGTGGATTCTTGGGGTCTATGGAGCTCGTGGCCGAATGGCTGGGTGTGGATGCTGGCCACCCTTCTTGGCGGTCCTGGGTGGCTGGGCCCTGCCATGATGTGGGGGGGTCCCTGCCGGGTGGCGGGCGGTTCTCTGTCGCTGGTGCTCTCGGGCCTCATCTTGGGCCTGCTCAGGGTGGGGGGTCGGCTCCTTGGTGCCTCGAGTCCTCTGGGGCTCCCGTGTTTTGGCTGTGGGGGGGCTCTGTCCAGGTCCCTCCTGTCCCCCCCTACTGGGGTGGGTGCATGGCTGCCAAGGCGATGTGTGGCCTGGGTTCCCACCCCCCATGGGGGCTGCGGATGACCTGGGTCCGCCGGGCCTGCCTCTGTCTGACTTGCTTCTGGGTAGTACGGGAGCGGCGTACCACCCTCAGTGCTAAGTACATTCTGTGACAGACACACACACACTCATGTGTGTATGATTGTATGTTTGTGTATCATATGTCTGTTTTTTCCTTTTTCAGTTGCAGTATGCTTATTACAGTCGCAGTGGTTGGTGTCCTAATGTGCACTCTTCTTCTTTTCTCTTCCTTTTCTCTCTTTTCTTCTCTCTTTTTCTTTTCCCTACCTGTCTGCTCTGGCAATAAATAAATGAAGAAATGTATCAACAAGAGGAGCCTATAGAGTTTATGGAGCTTCTTTTAGCAAATAAAATGTGTATGGCACAACAAAGCATTCAGACGATGATTCTGCTTGCTAATGCTGCCAGACAGGACAGGTCTTTTAAAAAAAAAACAAAAAAACCCCATCATCATACATTTATTCACACCCGCGCTTCGGCAGAAACCTAACTGTTCCCACAGCCACTCTTTATACAATGAAGCAGAGCATGGAAACCCTCAAAACTTAGTGGTTAAGAAAGGTTTAAACCAAAAAACAAAAACATTTTTCCCCAGATTCTTCCTCCTTTTTATCAATTTTATTTTACCTGTTTTTATCATCCACAGAAGTTTGATTTTTTTTACTTCACGTTAACGTTACTTTTTTAACATTTGATCTTATTCTAAAAATCTCTTCATTATCCCCAGTCTTCTTATTCCCATTAATAAATATTAGTAACATTACTATTCATATTATTTTGATTAAACTTTCTCTCTATAGGACACAGTATTAAACTGACTCCCAATCTGCTGACACAAATACAGAGTGGCTGAGCCCTTTCAGAGTCTCTTTCCAATTACAGAAAGTCCTGTACAGTTTGAGTGTGTCAATCTGCCCTAAATGTACCTCAAAGATCTCAAATCCAGCAATATCCAAGATGCCAATGAAGGAGGCTCCCTGCCTCTTGGTCTTGTCCAAGGCCTTATTGATTCTCATGACCAGCCAGCGGAACATCCTCTCATAAGAGGCTTTGGCCAGAGCCTCAACAGCAAACTCAGCCTGCTCCTGGGTCTGGGCCTTCTGGACGTAGTCCCTGCCAACCTGCAAAAAGAAACACTCGAGTGTAATACTGTGATACCAAAGTCATTGTATGAAAACTGGCTCTTTGATTAAATGCTGTTCATGGTTCATCTATTTTTGGATGTCGAAGTGTCTCGACTGAGACAAAAAGGTTGAGGCAAAATGTGCGGATGACAAACTACATTTCTAAAATTAATTAGTAGGGTTTTTTTAGACCTTGATTCTTGGAGACAGGATGGCTCGTGTGAAGTCAGTCACATTGATGCCGAGCAGGTGACACACTTTCTGTGCAGCTGGGGGTGAAACATGGAGACCATATTGGAGAACGGAAAGGCTGATAATGAATGAATGAAATGTGATGGTTGCAAGAAACGGTATGAGATAGCGTGTACAGAGGAAAAGAGTAAAAGGATGTTGATGGTGTGTTTGTAAATGTGTATACCGGTGTCATCAGGCAAGGAGGCCTGGTCAGAGTGACGCTCCTTCTTGAAAGTCATGTTCCCTAGCTGCAGGACAGCAGACACCACCTTTAACAGGCCTGAGCAAGAAACAAAAGGTGTCAGTGTCTGCATGTTTGGATCTCTCATAAGGTACAAAATTTAAGGAAATGGCATTATGTACAAAAAAAATATACAGGTAGCAAATTAAATAAAAGCTCATCATAGATTTGCAATGACTCTTCCCTCGGAGGACCAAAAAAAAAAAGAAAGAAAGAAAGAAAAAATAAATTCACCTTTGCCTGTTCCCTTGTATTTTCCTCAAGGGGTCACCAAAGTGGAATAATACACATTAATAATTTGGTTTTAGGTTTTACACCAGATGCCCTTCCTGACGCAACCCTCCATGGTAAGAGGGGCTTGTGATCTGGAATCGAACCAGGGACCTTTTACTTAAAAGGCAAGAGTGTAAATCACTACACTACAGGGGACACTATCCTTCCCTTAGAGGACAAAAGGATATAAACCCTGCCCTGGAATGTACCCACAGACTACCTGAGCCACTAAAACTATCATTTAGAATTTATTGGAAATCTACAGTGTGAGAATTTTAGAAAGGAAGACATTTTTATGCTGCTGAAAACTTTAAGAGGCAAAGTTAAATCAACAAATCAAAAACATAACCAGTAGATTAATGGATCATGGTCATCTTTAGCTGTAGCTTATATACGACTAAAAGAAATGAGATTATACGTACCAATGCTTTCCTCTTCTGGGACGCCCATGATCTTAAAGGCCTCCATGGTTTCGATGAACATGTCTTTGTCCTGCTGTCCAGGAATTGTCACATTTCCATTGGACAGGAAACGATATTTGCTGTAATCCTCGAGACACAACTCAGCTGGATAATGAGGAGGAAATAAAGTGCTCATTAACCAGTGGTTTTTATTTCTGCAAAGCTGAGAAGATTTGAGCATTTTTAAAAGACTGCTTGGCTTGGTTCAACTATGAGATAACTGACAGGAAAAGAAAGTTTAATTATGTTGGCCTTCTATTCGTCAAATATCTCAGTTTAATGAAATATTTCTGGTTTATTGCCTTTGTGTGGTAATAAAATGGTTTCAGGGCTCACAGCGTAGTTTTTCCCCTGCTCCTGTCAGCATGTAGTAGAAGATGTGGAAGCTCCTCTCCTCTTTAGCTTGTCGCACAGCTCGAGACTTTTCCAGAAGATCTGACAACAATCCAGTCAAAGACAAAAATGCAAAAGCCAAAGCAAAACAGAATAGCATCATCTTCATGGCACTGTGATTTGTTTGGCAACAATAAGTCACAACTAAAAGCTGAAAAGTCAATTGTACAACATTACAATTATGTTAAAAGATTTTAATTATCTTATTATTTCAGTGGTTGTTATTGTCATATAGTGCTTACTGAACAAACACGTCGGCTGAAAAAAAAACATGGGCAGAGGGTATTCTAGGGTGGTTAAAATATTTGTATGAAGGTTTATTCGGGACTACTAGCTCATTCACAGTATATTAATCCAGACAAACTGAGAAAACAAGTAGCACATTTTTTAAAAAGGATACAGGTTTCAATGTTGGCACCAACAATGTAACCATTGACATCAAAGTTAATCCTGATGAACTTTCCCTTGAAGAGAGAAGGAAAAAAAGGATTTTATAGTTCGTTCAAGCACAAAGAATGTCTGACTGGATGTTATGTAGAATGCAACACATAAGAAAAAGGTTGCATAAAGTCTTGTGACTGTTATTAAGGTGGTTTTCAAACATTCACAGCAGCCAATACCTTTTCTAGACATTAGTGGTGGAGCTATGCAAGAATGCAAATGTTTGACCTAGTCATATCAGACAAACTGCCAGTTCCCTAATACAAAGTGTGTGCTTTGTCCGATAGAGCCTGTGTGAGCATAGTGCACAGTGAGTAAGTGGATATCGTATGATCTGCCTCCCAAATGTTCCTCCCAAGCAGCATCCCACACCTCAACCACAAAGAGTATTTCCATACCTAAGGCAGACTACAATATACACTACCAGTCAAAAGTTTGGACACACCTTCTCATTTAATGGTTTTTCTTTATTTTCATGACTGTTTAGATTCTCACTGAAGCCATCAAAACTATGAATGAACACATATGGAATTAAGTAGTGAAGAAAAAAGTGTGAAATAACTCAAAACATGTTTTATATTTTAGATTTTCCAAAATAGCCACCCTTTGCTTTGATTACTGCTTTGCACACTCTTGGCATTCTCTCAATGAGCTTCATGAGGTGGTCACCTGAAATGGTTTTCACTTCAAAGCTGTGCCTTGTCAGGATTCATTTGCAGAATTTCTTGCCTTAATAGGGTTGGGACCAAGAAACAATCAACTAAGTAAAGAGAAAATGTAGCCCAGTACTTTTGTACATGTATGTACAAAAGTACTGGGCCACACAGCTTGGTCATTGAATTCAGGTTTTTCCATTATGTCCCACTGCAACAGTTGTATATACTCAAGCACCTAGTCATAGAATCTGCTTTTAAAAACATATGTTAAAGAATGAATCATTCAAAAGAGCTCAATGAATTCAAGCGTGGCACTATAATATGATGCCACCATTTCAACAAGTCAGTTTGTGAATTTTCTTTCCTCCTAGATATTCCACTATCAATTATGAGTGGAAGCATTTAGGAACCACAGCAATTAAACCACAAAGTGGCAGAGCACATAAAGTTACAGGGCAGAGTCTCCGAATGCTGAGGCACAAAGTGCTTAAAAGTCACCAATGCTCTGTTGATTCAATAACTGCTGAGTTGCAAAGCTCCTCTGGCATTAACATCACCACAAAAACTGTGCACCAGGAGCTTCATGACATTTCCATGGCCAAGCAGCCACACGCAAGTCTTACATCACAATGGCAGTCATCGGACTGTGTGGTGAACAGCACATCACCACTGGACTCTGGAGCAGTGGAAATATGTTCTGTGGAGCTATGAATCTAGCTTCTCTGTCTGGGTTTGGTGAATGCTAGTACAACATTACCTGAATGACTGCACTGTGACAATTGTAAAGCCTGGTGGAGGAGGGACATTGCTATGGGCCATGCCCTCTTGCCCAACATCAGTGTCTGACCTCACAAATGTTCTTCTGGATGACTGTGCAAAAATTCCTACAGACTAATCTTGTAAAACCCGTTCCCAGAAGAGTGGAAGCTATTATAGTTGTAGGAGAAGGGGACTCCATATTAATGTCTGTGGCTTTAGAATGGGGTGTCAAAAGCTCCTGTATTTGTAATGTGTAGGCGGCTCAATATTTTGCCCATTTAGTGTATTTCCTGACGTGTGCTACATGTGAAGACAGCTTTGAACAATATCCCAATTTGAGTCTCAAATCTGTTTGCGTGAAAACAACTGAAGTTGAAAATAAGCTCAATGGCATCATCTGGTTATCTTTTCTTCTTAACTACTGTTTGCATTGCAAAAAGGGCTCAAAGGACGTGGATGTCTAAGCAGACAGAACAGCTATAATGATAATCAGCTGGATTAATTAGGATTCATCAAGTGTTGGAGCCTCATACACGCCTGGCAGCAAAAGTTAGCAGCTTCTGTGGTTTTGATTTTACCCACTTTTAAAAACTTGTACTTTCATGAAATTGGGCAACTTATGCAAGACAACACTAAAAACAGAGCAGCCCTTACAAATCTTGATGAATTGTCATTCTTTACAGTCTTTGCGTTGCCGAAGGCCTCCAGGATTGGGTTTGCTTGCAGCAGCTGCTTCTCCAATTCTCCCTGACAAGAGAAGTTAAAGTTAGGATAAAGTTGGAGTTGATGGTTTAGTCTGACACTCAGATGGACACTGCAAAAGCAAGAGCTGCTTCATCAAGCATCTTTTGCCACTTTGCAGATCAGTTAGTGGCGAGTACACAAAAAAAAACAAAGGTATGCAATAACTTATTTACCTTATTAAAACAATTCTGACTGCAGAGACAAAAAAAATGTCCTCAGGGGATGCTATCATTAGCCAACCACCCACCCACCCACTGGCAAAAACTGAATCCTGAACATTCCAGCACACATTCCCATCACACAGCAAGCCCACTCAAGCACAAATCTCTGTAAGAGTGTCTCAGTCCATGCAGGCACAAACAAGAGAACACAAGCAGCACACATGCAGGTTAGTCAAATTCCCCAAAGGAAATTCAGGAGAGCATTGTAAATCCCAAACAATACACATACAGGTAGGTAATCACAAAAATCAAGACTGACCAAACAAAGAAAAAAAAAGAAAGCAGCTGCTGGGTGGAGTGGGAACCCTTTCACTTGATGCGCCCTTCAATCGGGCACAAACACTATTGTGTAGTTCAGCCTCAGATAAAGTTACTGCTCAGCTGCTCTGTTGTGTCACTCAGTCACAAAGAAAACTCTTTTATATTAGGTTGTAATGTCCACTTAGAATGACTTAGATTAGTTAGAAGTTATTTTACTAGCTTTAATCCTGGTACCAAATCAGTATAGTAATAACATACTGGAATCAGCTATCAATGTGTGGTATAAACACTGAGGAATAAAATACAAGTCATCTTCACATTCTTACTCAGAAGCACATGAACACAAACTTGGCGAAACAGCTTCCCAACTCAGCAAATCTAACCATCAGTTAACGGAATTTGCCCTAAAAACAAGTCAGTCATCTTTGCTTAACATAAAGACTAAAGAAGACATAGGCGGGTGAACAAGTAGCTGGGGTCTATCTAGAGATAAAGGAACAAAAGTCAAATTTTAAAAGATCATCAGTTGTGGTTTTATACAAAGTATTGTGGCAGCTTGCTAGGTACACTTCTGTTTTTGTACATTAAACTAACAGAATATAACATGCTAGGGAGCTTCATATAGTTTTGTTAATTTCAACAAAGTCAGGTTAGCCATTTGCATTTTTTGCTGTTTTTTGTCATCTTGTTTTTAACCATAAAGCAATAAGGGGTTATCTTTCTCAGCCAGAAAACCACTAAGCACATTTCCCCAGACTGGTCCTTTAAAGCCAAAGGGTTTGTTTTTTTTAATGTAATATGTAATTTCTTTCAATATGCAGAAAAAGACAAATATGCTGTTAGTAGAGTAGTATGAACACTTATGGAGCCAGAGAAATGAACTCACATGTGACAACACAGCACTACCCTGGAGAAAAAGTGAAAAAAGACAGTTCAACACATTTAATACCAAGTTCAAAATGAGCATTACATAACTGCAGAGGAAACCTGTGTCACCTACTAAATCATGAAGAAATGATTTATGCAGCATTTCATGTCAAGTCCTGTACAATAACCTACATTCAACATGACACACACACACACACACACACACACACACACACACACACGTATCTGCGTTCTGCTTCACTTCAAGCTACCGCAGAGGTGAGGCAGGCACGTTGAGGCCTGAAATAGGAATGCAGTCACCACACAGCTTGCTCAGTTACAGTTCATTAAAGAGATGGACTAACTAGGAAATCTACAGACATCAGAAGAACAGGAAGGAAGGAAAGGGCAGAATACCTGTGTAATTCCACTGTGTTTTTTAAATGTAAAGAAAGGGAAAATGATTCACTAACCTGATCTTTTTTGGACTTGAAGGACGAAGCAACATGTGCAAGATACTGAATGACTTTCTTGGTGTTTTCAGTTTTTCCTGCTCCTGACTCTCCACTGCAGAAGAGAGATTTAAACACACAATATGGCTCATTTACATCAATAATGTGTATTGGACATGGACATTATACTAAAAATAAATGTGAGGTAGAAAATGTTGCAAAAATGAAACTAAATACCAATACAGCTTAATGTTAAAGTGATACATCAAACTTGATTGGTAATGAAGTTCAATTCTACAAATTGGAGTCAACAGGACTCCCACCAAAACTCCCAACTTAAAAGGCCAATAACATGATTCAAGCTCTGTGTCGTGAATGCATGGAATGAAGATTTTTGGAAGCTGAAATTTGAAGGACTGAAGCTCAGAACAACATGGTGAATACAAGCCTCAAATCAAAACGCTATACACACCGGCCACTAGCCAATCACACTACTCAATACATTGCTTTAGGCATATATACATGGTCAATTTCTGCTTTTGGTATTCAGATGGTAGTGTCAGAATTTGGCATAAACATGAAAGCATGGTTTCATCCTGACTTGTTCAAGCTGCTGGTGGTCTAATGGTGCAAGGGATATTTTCTTGGCACACTTTGGGCCCCTTAGTACCAACTGAGCATCATTTAAATGCCACAACCTGCCTGAGTATTGACACCAACCATGTCCAATCCTTTATGACCATAGTGTGCCCAGCTTTAATACCTACTTCCACCAGAAAAACACACCATACCACAAAGCTCAAACTGGTTTCTTGAACATGAAAATGAGTTCACTGTACTCAAATGCCTCCACAGTCCCCAGACCTCAATCCAATAGAGCACCTTTGGAATGTGGTGGAATGAGAAATTCGCATTTTGGATGTGCAGCTGACAAATCTGCAGCAATTGTGTGATGTTATGTCAATATGAACCAAAAAAAATCTGCAGAATGTTTCCAGCGCCTTGTTGAATCTATGCAGAGAATCAAGGCAGTTCTAAAGGCAAAAAGGGGTCCAACCCAGTACAAGCAAGGTGTACCTAATGAAATGGTCAGTGGGTGTGTATCTGGTTAATGACAGTATATTCAACTTCTGCAAGGTTAAATTATTATGAGAAAAGATACATATGCCTGCATCTTTTATTAGAGCCAAATGCAGAGGCTACAGGCTGTTTTCCTTCATTTAGAAAGAGGTCAGAGGGACAAGTGATAAGATTATTTCAAAACATGTTAAAGAAAGGCTTACTTATAATAAAACAAAGAAACTACAAACACTGATGCCAAATTATGGAAATTAAACACCTTGACCAAGTTTTAGGTAAAAGGATAAAGACAATGTCAAACCTTAAACTAGAAAGACTAAGATTTTGAAGAGCAAAGAAAAAGACAAGAAGCACATGTTTTTTCAAACCAGTTTACTGAAAAATTATCAATAGAAAAAAGACTTACGTGCAGAGGATGGATTGGTCCTCACGATCTGTTAAAGGAAGAGGATGAGGAAAAGGTAACATGAGATTTAAACTTTAATCCATTTAGAAGTGTCAGTAAACATTAGTTGCAGCATGACAAACATCTGTCCTTGACCAAATTATGTCTAACACTGCTTTACACAAATGTGGTACCCTGCATCATGCTCCTGTAGGCTGTGTCTGTGATGGCATAAATGTGTGGGGGCATCTCATGTCTCTTCTTGCCCTTGTACATGTTCACTATCTCCTCAGTGTAGATGGGCAGGTACTTGTATGGGTTAACCACCACACAGAAAAGTCCAGAGTATGTCTGAGTGAGAGAGAAGATGTGACCGGTCAAAGAGAAGCAATAACATGGAATGTAATGCAGTGAGTTATTTAAGTGTACAGAATTATATTTCATGAAGGCCTGTCACATGAGATCATGTAAATACACATTTCTGGTGCCACTACATAAACATGAATCCCCACAGACTCACATAAATGAGTCCAGAGTAGTATCTCTCTTTGATGTTGTGCAGCACAGAAGCCTCATTCAGGCAGGTGAGCTCCGCCATGTCCTCCACCTTATTGAACTTGGGTGGGTTCATCTTCTGAATGTCATCCTTGTTTATCTTCACCTGAGATTAAAAGATGGGCTTCTTGAACGCAAGGCTTAGACAGTAAAACAGATAACCATTTTACTTACTATGTTTATGAATCAATTTAAAATACAGGTTTGCTGAGTGTTCAATTTCACCTTTTTGCCAGAGTCTGTTAGCTCCACCAAACACTCATCTCCTTGCTCCTCTTTGACAGAGCCGGCCTCAAAGCCCAGCTTCTCACTGGGGACCCACACCAACTTCTTGGAGGCCCAGTCAGCTTGAGCTAGTGGGTTGGTCACCGCACTGCGGTCCCCATACAGGAACTTATCTGCGTCCGTCATGGTAGCTTAAAGACAGCACAAGGGAGTGTTTTAAACATGAAACCATTCTGAATCTGAGATTTTTAACAGAGCTGGACTAGATCTTTGAGACAATATTGAAGTAATTCATATTTTATTTATTCATTCATACATATGGGGCTAAAGAAACCATGACAAATTATTCTCCTTTTTATTTGTGTGCAAGCTTTAAAACCAAACAGCAGCCAAGTGACTGTGCATGTTTCGATTCGATTAAGCATTTCTACACAAAAGGCTTACAACACTGAATTCACTGTGATCACACTGGGTTTGTGGCTTGCATGTCACCCTTCCTGTCATCTCTTTAGTGTTGTAACTGAACAAGAGGCACAAATGTGACAAAACATAATGAAAAGTAGTAGATATTTCAAATCTATAAAATAAGATCACTAATACCGATGATGGTGCAACCTTGGTGGAGGTATTAGCTCAGATGGTGATGATTACTGATCACTAAAATTGTGTTCTTCCCTGTCATTCTTTATAGTGTTACTGTAGTAAAAAGCATGAAACTTGCCAGCTGCTTCATTAGTTACACCTCAACTGCTTGTTAAATATCTAACTGATCTATCACATGGCAGGAACTCTGTGCATTTAGGCATGTAGACATGCTCAAGACAAAGTTCAAACTGAGCATCACAATAGGGAAGAAAAGTGATTAAAGTTACTTTGAACATGGCATGGTAGTTTGTGCCAAACAAGCTAACCTGAGTATTTCAGAAACTGCTGATCTACTCACACAATCATCTCTAGGATTTACAGAGAATGGTCTGGAGAAAAGACAGAAAATATCCAGAGAGCAGCAGTTCTCTGGGTGAAAACATCTTTTTGATGTCGGAGGAGAAATGCCACACACTGCTCTGAACTGACAGGAAAGCAACAGTAATTCAAATAACTTATTAAAGCCAAGGTATGCAGAAGAGCATCTCTGAATCCACAACGCAGTGAAACTTGAGGCAGATGGGCTACAGCAAACAGAAAACCACACTGGAAGCCCCTCCTGCCAGCTAAGAACAGGAAACTGAGGCTACAGTTCATACAAATTCACCAAAAACTGGACAGCAGAAGACTGGTAAAGAGTTATCTGGTCTGAGGAGTCTCGATTTCTACTGTGGTAGGGTAAGAATTTAGTGCAAACAGCACAAAAACATGGTTCAGACTTGTGGTGTGATGAGATGGGAGATATTTTCTTGGCACACTCTGGTTTCCTTAGTACCAACTGAGCATTGTTTCATTGCTACAGCTTACTCGTGTACCTACTTGGGCTGACCATATCCAAACCTTTATGACCACAGTGTGCCCATCTTCTGATGGCTGCTTAAATGATTCATTTTTGCAGGTTTACCTGGATCTGGATTTAGGAATGTTTGAAAAGATAAAACTTCAAATTAACTTTTAAACAGAGGTGTGTGCTTTTGTAACTGTGGGGAGGTACAACACAGGTTTGGACACATCGGTTCTGCAACAGCTGTTCGCTGTTTCCCCACTGTATTATTATGAACATGTAGCCTCTTTGCCTGTAACCAAATTCAACTTTAAACTAGTGCTCTTTAAAAAAAAAAAACAAAAGAGACAATCAATCACAATCCACATGCTAAGTTTAGGATCACACAAAAGTTTAATTTCAGTCTAAACATCAATAACCTGAGGCTCAACACAGCCAGACAAAATAATTAGTCACTTTTCAACTAAGCTCCACTGTATAACGCCTTTTATTTTTCTACCCATCCATCCTTTATTCCCTGCCCACATTCCTTCCTCACCAACTCATTACACAGAATTCCACAAATTCCCAACTCCTGCTCATTTTCCACAATGTTCTGTTTCAGTTTGCAGCACAGGTAACAAATGTGCAGCTAATACATATTCTGCTCTCTGTAAAGACTTTTGTTAGTTTAGCTATGCAAAAGTCATGATGCGGTCTGTGGAGGGATGCTTTGCGCTCAGAAAGACAGGAAGGAATGTCTGCGCAAGTCTGGACATGGAGAGAGATGTCATTATTCCTCAACCACACCCTGGAGAATTACTCAGTGCTACATTAGCAAAAATAAAAATGCCCTAAGAGAGATCAAAAGAAAACTATCAACTGGAATTGCCCTCACCAATAGCATTTGCATACACAGTCTAAATGGATTCAGCATTTACAGGTAATGCAGTCTCTTAATTTTACAAAGGTCCTAACAAGCAAATTTTCAGCATTAAAGAGTTTGCTTTTCCCTGTGTTTGAACTCGGAAAAGAAGAAATTACCAAAAAAGGGCCTGTATGTGACTCAGGTGTGCTGAAGCGCCACTGCACTTAAGTGCCATTGCTCCGCAATGCACAACAATCAGAGAAACATACCAGCATTGACAAGAGGAAATTCTCACAGATTAGACAGTTCTTGATTCCAGTCCCTGTTGTACACAGGTTTTAGGTGGCAAACTAAAGAAAGAAGTTCCTTTCCTGGACTCATACAATTATAATCAGCTATATCAGAAAACGGATAAGCATTGCAGAAGAGATATGTTTTTACCCTTTTATGATGTGTTAAGTTTAATTTTGTGAGCTTCCTTACACCTGCAGAATGTGAACTACTGAAGTCAGAGTAGCGAGCTCAGGAAAGGCAGCTGGTCAGAGCAACTTGCATTAAACATACCAGCGATACATGTCTGTAAGACCACCTACAAAATACAGTAATGTGGCTAACTGAATGAATGCTTTAGAAATAAGCATGAATTTACCACATTAGTAATCATGTCGCTGCACAAGTTGCTGTAAAAGAACAAAAAAAAGGTCAGACCCATGATATTCACTTATTAGGGTTTTAAATATAAATCAGTCAATCTGTTGAGCCAAAAATGACAAATTAGCCTCAAAAAGCCTTCTTCTGTGCAGCGTACACACCCACTACACTGAGACTCATTTAGAGGAGCAGCTTCCTCTTTGAGCAGAGTATGGATGCTGGAAAACAGCAGTGTGTTTGTTTATGTGGCAAGATAATGGCACAGATAGAGTGTGTGAGTGCGTTTAGAGTGAGGGATAAAGGGATCAGCGCAGGAGGTGTCATCTGTGTCTCTCCTAAGTTCATTATGTGCTCAGAGTCTTGGAGATCAGTGGGGGAGGAAGAGGAACACACTGACATTTCCTCTACCATTTTCCTGTAAGGTGTGCAAAGCAGCAGCTTTTCCAGAGACAACTGAAAGCATCATGTGTTTATAGTTAGCAGCAAGACAGTCTATAGCCACTAAACTATTACACACAAAGTCTACAGTGAAAAGCTATTACATTCACATGTATGTGGCTTTTCTGATGAAGCCATCCATAGGCCAACTTCCTCAGGAAGTTGCACACAGCACTGCTGCACATTTTGACACTGTGGTTCAAAATGACAAAATGAGCTATTTCAGTCTTCTCGGCCACTCCTCTGTCATTAAATTCCATGTCAAATCCAAGATATCTTTCAAAATCATGCCCTGCTAAACCTCTGTTGAGGTCAGGCTGAAGCTTAGCTATGTCTGGAGACAGATGACCTCAGATCCTTTCAACCTGGTTAACCTCAACCACTGCACACGCTCTCCTATTGTCTGTGGACCTGTTTAATCCACCTTTCTTAGGTTCTTCATCACGTTTTCAGTAGCATCTCCACTCCCCTACTCCCTTTTGTTCTTGGCCGCCAGTCAATCCCCGCTTTATCCAGGCTTTCATGGCTCTTACCTAACACAGAGAACTAGAGTCCTGCCATCTGCAGCCTGGCTGCTGATACAGGGCTGGTGGGGTGACAGACTGGGGGGAGACTGATAATGTTGTGGCCCTGTCATTGGGAAACGGTTAAAATGTGATTGCACTTGGAAAATATTGCACTTGTGACATGATCAGGGCTTGAATGTACAGGATGGGAAGATGCTGCTGCAGAAAAAGCAGTCGCTTTTGCATTTCACTTTGTGAAACACGCAAGGAGCTGCATAAGATGGCCTGGATGGAGGGCGTTTCTGCAGCACCTTAGTTGGTTTTGTGATTGCGGGGAGGTCTGATTTTCAAAAGAGAAAGAATAGATTATGATCAGCAAACTTTCCTTGCAAGTCATGTCCTCAGCTGAGAAAACCTTTTAAATGATCTTTTTCTTTAATAATTCATGACAGCCGTAACTCTGCCACACCACTACAAAGCACATAACTCCTGACTGCTCTTCAATTCTGTACCCTCAGGACAGAAACAGCAGCTGGGTGTGTGCAGCTCTTTACATGTAGGATAAAAAACTTTTTAATGCACCACAGTCGGGAAAAAACTGCACCGGTGAGCACAACTACGTAAATAAAGCAGACATAAGCACTGAACACCTGAGGTGAAAACATTTGAGTCACATTAGTAAGTTAGTAACGCTGCGTGCATACAGGTTACACAAACTGCACAAAGTCTATTAAACTGTTTGAGCCTAAAGTGATCTTTACATACATTCAAACCCTCCTTCACAGTGTCTGATTACAGGTGTGTAGAACACAAAGAAGTGGGCAGGTGGGACGTTGTGTCTGCAAGTCCCTGTGTCAGTCATTATGTCTGATTCTCCTCATGAGAGCACAGGAGTGAGACATTCATTATCTGGAGCAAATTAATTTAAAAGTTCAACACTTGCAAGAAAAACTTCCCCTACCTGCAGAAAACAAGCCAACACACCTGGTTTTCAGCTGCAGGCACTGTAGGTGGGATGGTTCGTCGGGTTGTGTCCGTGTTTGCAGCAGAACCAGCACAGTCCTCTTCCTCCTCCTCTTCCTCCTCTCACCTACACAAAACAAGAAGCTGCTCAGGGTGGGAGAAACAAGAGAAAAACCGTCTCTGCGCCTCTTCTTCACGTCTTCAGCCGAGTCCGCTCTCCGTTAGACGCTCCAGCTGCTCAGGCGACGGGCGGGGACGATGCACCTGTTTTATTTTTCTCAGGTAAGTTAAAGGCCCCGCCCCCTTCTAGCGGGCGTGTGCTGCGTTCAGGAGCGCCACGTAAAATCACGCGCTTATGGGTTGTGCCGGACCAAAAAAAAGAAGACCTTTGTTTTTAGAAAAATGCGCATAAATCAGCGTTGCACAATTATGATCAGGAATTCGATGCAGCGTAGATAATAGAAACACACACTGAATGCACTACTGAAACATGACTTTCTAAAGATGCTGACAGTCAGTGAATCACTAAAATCTTAAATATTTGACTTTTTCTGGCTCCCTAAAGATCACTTCAGGCTCCTTTTCTATCTTCTATCATGACTGAATTAACTTGGAAGGAAGCAGACGGCTTTAGGAGATCAACAACAAAAAAACCCTTCCTGTCATATGTCTGTATGTTTATATGTTGCACCAGGTCCTGGAGAAACGCTGTTTCATTTCACTATGTTCTGCGTCAGCTGTATGTGGTTGAAATGACAAATATAAATAGCTCTTGAATCTTGAACAATGAAAACATAGCTTATAAATACCGTAAACGCAGCTAAACTTTTTAATATAACAGATGTATTTTAATATAACTGTTATGATCATTGTGTAGCACTGGGAGTGCTTCGTGTGCAGGAATGCAGCGCTTGGGTTCTACCTGCAACAGGAGCAGGGGTGTGGCGCTGCTCGCGTGCCCGCGGTGGACATGTGAAGCACAAAAAAACCACGCATGTCTGTGCACTCAAATGCAACCCATCATGCAAACTGGTACAGAGGCTGCAGTGTTTTCTAGTATGGTGTCCTCTCTGTAAAAACATATTAAACCAAGTGCAAGCTGAAATATAAATGAAGCAAAGACAAAGAAAAGAGATGATCTCAGTAATATCACATATCACAGCGCATCCCAAACAAGGTCAAATGTCTACCTGCAGTTTGTCTCCCATCCACCAATGAGATTCTGGTTTAATTTCTTGCCATATAAGGTCAGAGATTTCCAAAAGCAAGAAGAAGGTTGCAGGGGTGGAAGGAGGCGGGTCTGTTCTTGAGTTTTGTTTTGTTTTTTCTCTCTCTTTTTGCTGTGGTGTAAGTTTATTTTCAAAGCCTGTTATTACCCCAAGCCCCAGTGCTCTTGTTGTTTCAGATCGGTCACATATCAAAGACAAGCAGATAGACCTGGAGGAGCAGCATGTCGAAACATGAAGGGAACAGGCGCACACACTCTCAGCAGTGTGAAGTGTGTAAGTATATAGTATGTTTCACTGGTTTGAGCTGCAGGCAATAAAATTAAGCAGCAGTACTTCAAGTTAGGATTAATGATGATTTAACTGGATTAAAAAAGGTGACACTAGTTGAATGTCTGCCAAACCTGATAGATAAATATAATAATTAAAGGCTCATGTTTTACACATAATCCCTCAGTAACCTCAGTATCCTCAAATCACATTTAATTCATCCACATAATCTCATTGAAAATTAGAGAATATTTATGATCAAACTCTTTGCAGTTGACTACAAATTCATTATGTGTGTGTGGTATTTTTACACTTTTGTCTTGTATTCTGAAGAAAGATGAACTCTTAAAGAAAACAAGACTAAGATATTACTTTGAGCCAAGACTGGAAGATTGTCTAATTTTTGAGTTTGAAAATAAACTATATGGACAAAAAGTATTGGGCCACCTACACACATTCCATCTACAAGAAGTTTTATGACATCCCATTCTAAACCCATAGGCATATCAAGTTGGTCCCCCCTTTGCAGCTATAATAGCTTCCACTTTTCTGGGAAGGCTTTCTGCGAGATTCCAGAGTGTGTCTGTGGGAATTTTCCCTAATTATCCAGAAGAACATTTGTGAGGTTGGACACTGGTGTTGGACAAAAGAGCCTGGCTTGCAGTCTGCATTCTAGTTCATCCCAAAGGTGTTCAATAGGGGTTGAAGTCAGGGCTCCGTACAGGCCAGTCAGGTTTTTCCACACCAAACTCATCAATGCCTTGATGGACTTTGCTTTTTACACTGGGGAACAGTCAGGCTGGAACAGAAAAGAGCCTTCTCCCAACTGTTCCCACAAATTTGGAAGCATAGAATTGTCCGAAATGTTTTGGCACACTGAAGTATTAATATTTCTCGTCAGTGCAACTAAGAGGCCCAGGCCAATCCCAAAAAAACACCTCCACACCATTATCCCTCCGCCACCAAACTTTACAGCTGGCCCAGTGCAGTCAGGCAGGTAACATTGTCCTCCTTATTCATCACTTTACAAGATAGGTTTTCACTGTTCTTGTGCTTTATAACACTCCATCCAATGGTTTGCATTGTGCTTGTTGATGTAAGGCTTGCATTCAGCTTTTCGGCCATAGAAACCCATGCCATGAAGCTCCTGGCACACAGTTTTTGTGCTGATGTTAATGCCAGAGGAGGTTTGGAACTCTGCAGTTACTGAGTCCATTTGTGGCTTTTGCACTATGTACTTCATCACTCGGCAACCCACTCTCTAACATGATCTGGCATTTAATGACTGAGTTGCTCGGCTTCCTAAAAGCCTCCACTTTACACTAATACTATTTACAGCTGATCATGGAATATCGAGGAGGGAAGAAACTTAATGAACTTTTTGCAATGATGGCATCCTATTACAGTATGACATTTGAGTTCAGTGAGCTCTTTAGAATGACCCAGTCTTTTGCAAATGTTTTTAAAGGCAGACTGCATTGCTAGGGGGTTGATTTTATTATTATTATTATTATTAGTATTATTACACAAACCCCTCTCACCATGGAGGGTTGCATCAGGAAGGGCATCTATTGTAAAACCTCTGCCAAATTACCAGTGCCGATTAATCTGCTGTGGCAACCCCTTGGTGGAGAATAGCAAGGAGGGAGCAGCCAAAATGTACATTTCATTATTATTTAAAACACCTGTTTCAATAAGACTAATTCAATGACTAAGTGGTGTGGCCCAATACTTTTTTCTGTATAATTTATTTAAATGATAACCAATGTTTTTATCCCTTTTTCATCCCTGAAAATTCAGAATATTTCAGTGCACATGAAGCTTCAGCCTCCACGGTATAAAATAAAATACTGATAATTCTGAAATAATTTAATATCACAAAAACATGGTATATACAAACTATAAACATGTGAAACATAGAGAAATGTTCCATCTCCAGCAGATGAAGAAGAAAGCAGCCTCCTTGTTTAAAACTCTGCCCATTTAATAAGTGATGTAACGGTTAAAAGCTGTCACCTAAATCCACATGATCAGTTATAACCACAGAAAACATTTTGACCTTCAGTGTACAGTCATTTGAACAACGATGCATTTGTTTTGTAATTTGCCTTTGTACACCACCACCGTGGATTTTAGATTAAATAATGAAGATGTTATGAAAGCGCGGACTTCCAGCTTTAATTCTCAGACCACATCATCTGGTGACCCAGTTCCATTGGTGGCCCATGCCATAACACTGTTTTGACCATGGCTGACAGATAATGTAATATGCTTCAGATCATGAGCTGTTCCCTTTCTTCTCCATAATTTTCTCTTCTCTTCATTCTGGTCCAAGTTAATATTGGTTTAAATTGACCAAAAAATTGTTTTTTTCCAGAACTGGGAAGGCTCTTTAATGCTTTTCTGGCAACGTCTAATGTGGCTTTCCTGTTCTCAAATATAACCAGTTGTTTGCACTTTGTTGTAAACTGTCCATATTCATGAACCTGTCTCTTTATTGTGGACTTTGACAATGATGAACCTACTTCCTATAGAGTGTTCTTGGCCTGGCTAGATGTTGTGAAGGGGTTTTTCTAAAAGAATTCAGTGATCAGCCCTTTGGTATTACTGAGTTGGCCAGTGCATTCTTTTTTCTAAATTTTCTTCTTTCTCTCTGATAGGTTCATTTTGGTTTTTCAGCCAAATAATGGCCTGCTTCACTTTTAATGGACATCTCTTTGGACCTCATTGTCATGGTCCCTACCTCCTGGTCGGCTCTGTCGTGTGTGTGTGTGTCTCTCTCTCTCTCCTTCCTCTTTGTTTTCTCTCTCCCTGCAGAGGGTGTGGCAGTTGGTGAGCTACTGGCACGCTGACCTACTTTTGCAATTGGTCACACCTGGGAAGCTGATCAGGCATACAGTCTTGCATGCGCTGATCACCTGGGTGTCTGATATAAGCTGGCTGAGAGTGCTGCTTCAACGCCAGAACGTTGAGTCTCCTGAAGAAGCTTCTGCTCTGATCTCCCTTTGTTCCTGATTATTACCTGCTTCTACGGACTCAACTGGTTACTTGCGAGCTCTGGCCAAGCTCACCTCAGCACCTGCCTGCCTCCTGCCTTTAGCGCCCGACACCCTGCTTTGCACATTCTGTCTTTGTTACTCCTGGAACTTTTACCCTCAGCAACCCACGCTGGAGTCCAGCACCCATACCTAGGCTATGACACTCATATTGAGAGTTGAGAATTAAAATCAATTTTCCCCATGGGATTATTAAAGCATTCTGATTCTGATGAGTTTCAGTGAACAGCTACTAATTCCCAATGCAAGTTCAAAACTTTTAATCAATTCCAGATTAATTTATTTTGTTTGAAACAGGCCTCACCTGGCCATGAAACTGCCTCTCAGTCAATTGTCCCATTACTTTTGAGCATTTAAAAATGGGGGAAAATATATATATATATATATATATATATATACATACACACACACACTGCCAGTCAAAAGTTTATACACACCTTCTCATTTAATGTTTTTTTTAAATTTTCATGGCTATTTACATTGTAGATTCTCACTGAAGCCAATAAAACTATGAATGAACACATATGGAATTGTGTAGTGAAGAAAAAAGTGTGAAATAACTCAAAATATGTTTTATATTTTAGATTCTTCAGAATAGCCACCCTTT
>VUQH01081673.1:0-16963 GCA_015106775.1 Etroplus canarensis | reverse complement strand
ACACACACGCACACACATACACACACATATATATCACACTGGATTGAAAACCACTGGAAGGAACTGATTAAAACCTGTTACATCATTGTTATACTAATCATATGCAAGTTAAGGTCAAACATGTTGTCAGCCAGGGGTTTCAAACATTAAATGTTCTTTATCTTCTTCTTCTTTCGGCTGCTCCCGTTAGGGGTCACCACAGCGGATCATTTATGAATCCACATATTTGATTTGGCAACGTTTTTAAGCCGGATGCCCTTCCTGACGCAACCCTCACCATTTACCCGGGCTTGGGACCGGCACTAGGAGTACACTGGCTTGTGGGCCCCTGTGGCTGGTTTATTAAATGTTCTTTATCTGAGCTTTGTTATTTCTGGGCCTGTGGCTGTGTTATTTATGATAACAATGAACACAACATTTTTGTCACTGACCTCAACTTCACATGCTGTCAGTGAACATTTGAAAGCACTCTGCTCCAACAAAAACACAAATTGAAACATGTCACATTCATGTCAGCATACTGAATACAGATGTTCCCAACGTTTGAGAATACATGCGAGTATTTATTACTATTTTTACTGTATAAAACAGATGTAGAAATTCAGATTATAACCCTGTGGTGTGTGAAATACTTGTCGCTGACTTTGTGTCAGCTTATGCAGATAGGCATTTACTACTCTTTTGATCTACTCCAACATTAAACCACCAATTAGGGAAATTATTACAAGACTTACATCTAAGTTCAAGTTCACACTTAAAAAGTCATAAAATGCCAACTGATTCTGACAAACCAAATCAGACCTGCAAAGGTAAGATTTAGACCTTTGATTCTCTAGTGACCTGTTAGAAGACAGATCAATCGAGCTGGTAACTGACTTGCATTAATAATCTATTGGCGGAAGCTCAATGACGATTCTACCGACATCATGGTGAGCTGACTGGCAATAACTAATAATATGTTCTCAGCATGAAAATCATAGACAGCGGCTGCAGTGACACTTTTCATTGTTTTGACACTCGCTTTCACTGCTGTTCTTTGTATGTTATAACTCTGCTCTTTGCTGCAGCTGGCTGAAGGACTAACAACAGCAAACAAAATAACAGTAAAAAGTGACATGTATGCAATGGGTTGTGAAGCTAAAGGACCAACGCAGTACTGTAAATGAGCTATAACACATTATGCCAACTACATCATTATACATTACTTTATATTCGAATAATTAACTTTTAACATGAACAAATGTGGGATTTAATATACTTTGGCATAACAGTTTTGTTTTGTGAGTTTTCAAAGACTGTGTTTCTTGTTTCCTTCCTGCAGAACTTCACAATAACATGTTTCTGTGTGGTGAGTCCTGTACCAATCTTAGACTCTCAGATATAGGGAGAGTGAAATCAGTAAAGTACATGCTGAGATACAGCTTTTATTCACCTGCTTGCTTTCTAGAGATTGAAAGATTGGAAGATTTGTAGCACTGTCAAAAATGTCCAGCTTCCCTGACTTGCCTTAATCACTGGATTTTATTTTGCATAACAAAACTAACAGTTTGGACTGCTGCGTTCTCTCTCCGTAAGGCAGGAAACCTTGGGAATGAGGCTTGCAGACACAGTGGGGGGTGTACTAGTGAGAATGGAGGGGTCAAGCAGGGACAAATTTGCATATTCATTGACCTGTGTATACTAAATCAGAACAAGGTGTAAAGTTATATCTAATTCATGTTAAGGCAAGAAGGGAATATTTTTATGGAAAACACTTAAACATATTCCAGGACAGGATCATTGAGTTCTACTGTAAATAAGACCCAAGAGCAAATTGCTGGTGTTTATGTAGTGCTATCTAACACATTTCACTGCACAGTGTACTATGTATGTGTGTACGTGACAAATAAAGCTTATCTACTTATCTAAACAGAAACACTACATGCCCAATTTTACCATTCACGCCCACATTCACACCATTAAGGTCATTATTCTATGGACTTAACTGCTTTATCTATCACAAGCACCAGTGAATGCACTGGGAAATTTGGGGTTCAATGTAAAATTCAAGGACACTTTGACATGCATGCCAGAAATCGAACCACCAGTCTTGTGATTAATGAAAGCCCTGTTATACCTTCTAAGTCACAGCGGTCCTACATTTAAAGAGGTTATCAATTCTAATGAAAACTACACTTCAAAAGCTGGAGGAGATAGTGGAAAAAGAAACTAACTGCCTTCAGCTTAAGTAAAGATGTGGCTTTGCCTGTGTGACTGTAACGTCAGCTGATCAGAGTGAATGAGCTCTACTGTAATCCCTTGTCTCTATCCATTTATCCACTTGCAGAGGCATACACACAAATACACTTGAAAGCAAAGTAATCTGTCAGAACTATATAGGTGGAATTCAGTAGCGTGACTTTTATACACAGGTTGCATGCATGTGGACTCATGGGCTCTAAAGATCCAACAAAAGACATCACACAGCAGCAGCTTATTCAGAAGGATTTGTGGATATTTATAAAGCTTGGCTAGACTAACAGAACTATGAAGGACGCACATTGTTTGAAAGGAACCTAAGAGTAGAAAACAGAGCACGAGGCTTTTTAGCTCCTGCACTAGACTTTCAGTTGACTTGCGCATTTAAGTAACATTGATCAGTGCAAGATTCCATATATACACACACAACTGAAGCAGTGTATTACCTGTAAGAGAAATGACCATCAGACTGAGGCTCTAACACTTTACAGACACTTGACTGTTTGTTACATTCAGACATGCACTATGATCTAAAGTCCTTCTGTAGCACTATGTACCATACCAGTACATGACACAGTGCATTGTCTTCTTTCTTTTGGCCTTCACGTGGTGGCCTGGCAAACATACCTCCATTGCATGAGGTCACTGGCTTTGTTGAGTGAGACAGTGTTTGGAGAGCAGCCAATTTGAAGAGATGTCATTAGTTATTCTCTGGTGCCATGTCAGCAGAAGACTGCTAACAACTCAGTGTGGTACTGTGAGGCGCTGTCAGTTATCTGATCAACAGAAAAGGTTCCCTAACCCGAGGGGGACATCACCAACTGCTGCTTAGATTCGACCAATTCCCCCCGTCAGTACCAGCTAGACACGGGTCAAACCATCTGTGTCATCACGATTCATGAGTCCAGCTCGTGAACTATTTTCTAGCACATCAATAACTCTGGACCTTACGAGCCAAATGAGCTACCAAGTTTGGTTGTTGGTACTTGGCAATGTGTGCAGGTTTGGCTGTGTGTCATTAGAGGAAGGAGAAGTATGTTAATGAACATCTCCCTTTGTTATAGACTGATATTTAAACTATTAACATTCTAGGTTTTGATTCCTTACCCCTAAAAGTGACAACTAGACCTAAGAAGTAAGAGTAAGTTTGCTTTGAGCAAATATCAGCCTATTTTTTAGTTATAATGATAAAGGGAGATTTAACTAACAAACTTAAGTGAGGGGGTCAGATAAATGACATGCCAAGATGCTAAGGTATAAGGCTTAAGGCATAACACAAGTAGAATACGAAGCTGAAGCAGAAAAATGCAAACAAAAAGGTTGGATAAAGACACAGAATCCCCTCTTGTCTCCTCATTTATGCAAGCACTCATTGTCAGTTGGCACATGTCAAAACAGTACAAGTTTCCTGCAGAGAACAAGACAGCTCTCTTGTGGGAAGCAATGCGGGCTGCTGACTAGAGCAACATGTAATACAAACCAGAAAATCATAAAGCAGAAGATGATTTTGGTTCAGCTGATCTCAATAAGCAGTGGTCATAAAAAGTCTTTCAATCCACTAAGCCCCTTTGGAAGGGACAGTATTAATTAGAGGACACAACAGGCATTGTTTGAAACTGTACATTATTCTTCTGTAAAGCCGTACATGAAAAACTGAGGCCTGTCCAACAGAGTGTGATATGGGTTCAAAGAGGTAACTTCAGATGTAACCTGGGGTTTTCAAATGATCGTATTACAGTGTAATAGCATGCAGTTCTTCAGTCAATCGGCCAAAATATGCCCAATAACCAAATACAAATAAAGCTTAGATTTTAATCATCACACAGGCTTTTGCAGGCAAATCAGTGTTAGGGGTTGCATACAATACAACCAGTTTAAAGAACTGCTTATCAAAAGTGTCTGCGTGCATCATTTTTAGTGGATTGGAAGATCTAGTTGTATATACAAAACCCATATCAAGAAAAGTTAGGATGCTTTCCAAAATGGAAAAAAGTCCTATGATTTGTGAATTAATGTGAACCTTTATTTAACTGACAAAAGTAACTAAGCAGCTAATTTTGATTTTGTAAATATATGCAAATTTAGAATTTGCACACTCAATAAAAGTTAAGTCAGAGTTAAAGTGCACTGAATATTTAATTAACACTATGAAAAACTCCACATTAAGCAGGCTAACTGAGTATAGGTGAGGTATCATGACTGGGTATAAAAGTAGCATCCATCAAAGACTTAGTCTTTGGAAGCAAGGATGGGTTGTTGAGCCAAAATTCAAGAGAATTGTTGGTCAGCTCAAAAGGAACATTTCTTAAGCTAAGACTGAAGAGAATTTATGTCTTTCAAAATTTACAGAGTAAAATATTGGGAAAAGATTCAGAGACATCTCAGTGCGTAAAGGGCAAGGTCGAAACCCAATGGGTTTGGGTGTGCATTATCTTCAAGTCCTCAGGCAACACTGTCTAAGAAACTATCATGTTACTGTGACAAATGCAGCTAATGGGCTCTGTAGAACTTCATAAACGATTACTACTGTACATTTTGTTGGTTCAACCAGTATTGCAACATGAGACTATATTATGCAAGGAGGAAGCCATACATCCACTCTATGCAGAAATGCTACCAAGTTTATGTCAGATATACAGAAAGACTGTGGAACCACGTGCTGTGGCCTGATGAGTCCACATTTTGGTGAATAAAACGACTGAATATCTTTTCTTTGTACTTTTGTCAGTTAAATGAAGGTTCACGTGAATTAACAAATCACAGATTTTTGTTTTTCTTGTATTTTGGAAAATATCCCAACTTTTCTGGAAATGGGGTTTGTACAGAAATGAATAGATGAATAGGTCACCACTTTAATGAATGCTGATAGTTAAACTAACAGACCACATTTACATTTAACTCCCTAACTAGAGATGAAAACTAACCACTGGCTCCAACTAAGAACCAATACCAAATTACCTAATCCATCAAATCATATAGCTACACATTTATCTTTTTCCCTTTAGCACTGGTATATTGGTTTGACAATTTCATGCTGCAAAGCACTGACATAAAACTCGCAGTACTGAAATTTTTGTACATGAGCCATATCCAAGACTTCTTTCCTTTTTTCACATTGTATTCAGACTCAGTGAAGATAAAAAATGTTAAACTGTGGGACTTAAATCATATCATAAAAGCCTTAATAGCACTGACAGTGGGTGATATAATGATCAGTGAGCAGTTACGGTCTTATTTGTGCAATGTGTCCAAGAAAAGTCCACATGACACTACATCTTGGTGGCCTTGGAATTTGAGAGTGACCATTTAATTGTAACAATAAGCCTTTGTTTTATATCCTACCCCTATCTCCATCCCTTAATTTCCTGTCAACTCCCCAGTGTCTTCTGTTGAATAATAAAAAATCCTTTAAAATACTCTTGAGGTTTCTCTGTGGAAACTGGACAGTGCCTGACAACCATATCAACATTTACTGAGCGACTTGGCAGTTGGTCAGCTGTAGTGAGTTCACATTTAAACACAGAGTTGCAGGGCTATTAAGATCTAAGCTACTCAAGAATATATTGGTTCAGTAAGACATAGCAAGCCAAAATACCTGAATAAAATGTTATTTCAATTTGCTAAAGTTTTAAAAGTTATCAACACATCATAAAATAAAACAAATAAAATTCCAACCCCAATTTCAAAAAAGCTGGAATGCTGCATAAAAAACAAATAAAAACACAATGCAATTTTTTTCAAATCTCACAAACCAATATTTAATTTATGAAAGGCCACAGAAAACATATCAAATGTTGAAAATCAGACGTTTTACTATTTCATGAAAAATACTGTCTCATCTTGAATTTGACGGCAGCAACATGTCTCAAAAAAGTTGGGACAGGGCAACTAAAGGCTGGAAAAATAAGTGGTACCAAAAAGAAACATTTAGAGGAACATGTTACAACTAATTAAGTTAACTGGCAAGTAATATGATTGGTATAATGAGAGCACCTTAGAGAGGCAGTGTCTCTCAGAAGTAAAGGTGGGCAGAGGTTCAGCAATCTGTGAGAAACTGTTTCTACAAGTTTTTCAGCAATTTAAGAATAATGTTGCACAATGTAAAACTGCAAAGTCTTTGAATATTCCATCATCTACAGTGCATAATTTCATTAAAAGTTTCCGAGACTCTAGAATCATCTTTGTGCTCAAAGGCTGAACACTAAATATCGGATGCTAATGATCTTTGGGCCCTTCTGTCATGGAAATCCCTGCAAGTGCTCAGGAACACTTCCAGAAATGTCTACCTGTGAAAACAGTTTGCCGTGCCATCCACAAATGCAGGTTAAAGCTCTATCATGCAAAGAAGGTATATCAGAAAGTGATCCAGAAATGCTGCTGTCTTCCCTGGGTCAAAGCTCATTTAAAATGGACTGATGCAAATTGGGAAACTATTTTCTTGTCAGACGAATCAAAATTCTAAATCATTTTTGGAAATCATGGACTTGGCGTCCTCTGGACTAAAGAGAAGAGGGACCATCTGGCTTGTTATCAGCACTCAGTTCAAAAGCTGCGTCTGTGACGGTATGAGAGTGAATTATTTTCTATCGTACTGGCAACTTGCACATCTGGAATCAATGATGAAAGGTATATAAAGGTTCGAGAGCAACATATGCTTCCTCCATATGACATCTTTTTCAAGGAAGGCCTTGCATGTTTCAGAAAGTCAATGCTAAACTGCATCCTGCAGCTATTATAACAGCTTCATAGTAGAAGAGTGTAAGTGCTGGACAGTCCTGCCTGCAGTCCAGACCTTTCACCAACTGATAACATTTGGAGCATCATGAAATGAAAATTCTGACAAAGAAGATCCAGGCCTGTTGAGCAACTAAAACCTATATCAGGCAAGAATTGGGGCAACGCCTCAGTTCCCATACATTTATAGACTTTTGCTAAAAGAAGAGGGGATGCTACACAGTGGTAAACATGGCCCTGCTCCAAATTTTTTGTTGCTGCCAACAAATTCAATATGAGCTAGTATTTTTTATGAAATAGTAAAATGTCTTACTTTCAACAATTGACATTTTTTCTAAGTTCTTTTGTGAATACAATATTGGTTTATTTGCAAATCATTGCATTGTGTTTTCATTTATATTTTACACAACGCCCCAACCTTTGTAGACTGGGGTTGTATTAGTTTAAGTTAAATAAGATGAATGTTCAAATCCCTGATCGAGCTCTGCAGTGAAAAACATGGAACAACATTCCTCAATATGAAAGTGGAAATAATCAAACCATCATGAAAATCATTAAGCTTCCCCACTAGTTTATTCCTAATTCAGTCAAGATAGTTAAATCACCTCATAAAAGTATATATATGGTAAGGCTGTGATAAAAAGTGGCTGAATAATTGCAGCCTTATTGTTGCCTTGTACTCTTTACCCCTGGTCTATTATGAATTTCTAAAACAGGTCACTGAAAAGTTTGCACTTGTTCACCTTCATTATTAACCTCAAGGAGAGTTGACTTACAGTCAGTTTTTGACATACCTGTAGCTCAGAAAAATCCTTCAATAATACCAAACAACAACCTATAACGTTAAGCTCTTGAGCTAGCTAATGCATGTAATCAGCCTACTGTTACAGTTAACTTAAAAAACTTCATAAAACAGACTTAAAGAGTTAGTACAATTTAGGCAGTTCATCAGAAGCCACTTCTTTAGTCAAAGAGTGGTCAACAAATGGAATGCACTCCCAGAAGAAGTGGTCCAGGCCCTGTCCCTCAACTGTTTTAAGGCCCAGCTCGATAGACTATGA
This sequence comes from Etroplus canarensis, assembly GCA_015106775.1. NCBI lineage: Eukaryota > Metazoa > Chordata > Actinopteri > Cichliformes > Cichlidae > Etroplus > Etroplus canarensis. Next base: position 8,930 of record VUQH01081673.1, on the reverse strand, counting down.
AAACAATATCATTACATCACTGACCCTATACCCATGCGCTACAACTACAGAATAGATGAAGACCTGGCAATGTTCGTCGTAGAGGACTTACCTATCAATGACGAAGAGATAAAGTAAAGTAAGTAAGTCAAGTTAAGAAAAGTTAAAAAGAAGCAGGAAAATGGATTCAGCCAAAATCTATCCACTTACATGTCCTTATTACAGTGGGCTAAATCATTCACTGGTTTTTCTGAGATGCACTAGTATGAGCATTATACTCGCATATAACAACAATTTGTATGCAGTCTCTGAAATGGATAAAATGGATTTCAATCTGGTGAATTATTGACTAATCAAATGCATAAACATTTGACAGACGTAGTACTTGTCTAAAATTATTACATTAAAGCATTAAAAGGCAGGTAACATGGTGAACAAGTTATGCCCTTACTCCTTCAAGTCTATCTCTCTGTTGGCGTTGTCCTCCAGATCATGTCCAAAGAAGACAATCCTCTTCCAGCCACCCTCCGTCTTTGTCCAGCTCCATCCTGGCGACCTCCAGTCCTTACCCAAGAAAGGCATCTCAGCTGGTGGGGAGGAGGCTGTGAGCAGAGAGGGCCGCTGCTACTTCAGACACCTGGAGGGTTAACCAGTTGCTGTTAGAAAAAAGATTTCTGGAGTCTACAAAGCAAGGACAAAACCTAAATCTAAACTGTTAATACAGAGTCATCAAATTGCACCAGCTACACTAAAACTTCTGAGTTTTAAGTAGTTTACATTTGACTTTATTGAATTAAATGGTTAACATCACATGAGGGAAAAACTCAGACTTTTTACATTACTGATAATCAACAGTTAAAACACTGTCATGTAAGGTTTTACTCATTTAAACCGACATATAAGTAAAAATACACCACTTGAATTAAACTCCTGCAAATGTATTGTCCTTTAAAAGCTGACAAATTCAAACAGGCTGTTTTCAAAGTAAAACAAATCTTACAGCACATACATTTTACCGTCTGGAGTGAGCAGGGGTTAAAAAGGCGGAAAAATGTTATTATGATCTCCCTTTGCGTCCATAGACTAAAGTAAAGGGCCTTCTAAATCAGCCTGTTTACACACATTCGCGGGTTTAACAGTGATATTCAAAGGAGCGGACTAAGGCAGAGTGCTTTCATATGCTTAAATAACACACCTGGCGACGACTGTGACGCATCTACCTTTAACATTTGTCCAACAGCGGCGTTAGCGACCGCTATTACAGCCGCTTTAGCCGCACACATAGAAACACGAACATAAGACGGAGATGTCACTCGACCCAACGCTTACAACGAAGACAGGAAGAATGGAATGAATCTGCGCTACGCTATATTAAGGCTGCAGATTTCTTAAAAAATGGCCAAACGAACCGTTTAGACAAGCTGCTCTTTTGTTGTGCTGCCCGTCTCTGCTTCGGTCTTTCGCCTTCCCTCCTGCGGAGCTGGAAATATTGACGGAAGTAAACACTTGGAAGTCGTTCGCTCCGCCCTCTGCAGCTCTCTGATTGGACGAAGAGTTTTTATTTACCTTGTTGCTACCCGGAGTTGCGCCGCCGATTGGATGATCACAGCTGTCAGTCACTTTCTTTCTTTTTAAAAAAAATCTCATTTGTTTTGTTAGGGCTTTCTCCGACACGTGACAGAGCACCGCGCACATGTACTTGTGTTTTGATTTTGAGGTGGGGGATGGCCAGTGGACCACCAGATAGCCCAGTGAGTTATATGCCTGAATTACTTTCTTGAAATACTTTTAAGAGTTAACTTCACTGAAAAGAGTTTTCTTTTAGCAGTCAGAAGCTGAGAGTTTAAACCATGTAATTTATGACATCTTATCTAGGTCACTGTTGTATTGTTGTGGGAGCTTCCTCCTGTCATGTGCATGTGCTAAAATTATTATAAACTTGATTATAACAAAATCAGAGCCCTGTACTACGAAGCTGGGTAACATCAGGGTTATCTCCATAATCATAATCCTTTATTGTTTAAAACAGTAAAGGACTTGCCTTACTCCCTGCAGGTATTTGGCAGTTGTGGCTTCCCTAGTGACCTCTTCATGGTTGCCATTTGCCTGTGGGATTTCAGGGTACTTGTAGCTGTCTTCATGTGTCTGCTATGCTGCCTTCTGGTAATGCAGTTCCCTCAGTTCTGACTATCTTCCATCTTTTTGCTACCATCTGACTACACTTCTCCAGTCTGAAAGACATTCCGATGTCATTGCTGTTGATCCTGGTGGAGTGGATCGGTGAATCGATGTCTCATTCACTTCAGGCATACAGCTTGATGTCATCCATGTAGAGGAGGTGGCTGATGTTTGCTCCATTCCGTAGTCAGTATCCATAGCCAGTCTTGTTGATGATCTGGCTGAGGAGGTTCAGGCCTTTGCAAAACAGCAGCGGGGTCAGTGCATCTCCTTGGTAAATCCCGCACTTGATGGTGACCTGTTGGCTTGAAGTTGGCCTCTAGTGGTGTCTTCCACATCCCCATTGAATTCCTGATGAAGACTCTTAGGGTCCTGTTGATCTTGTATAGTTCTAAGCATGTGGGAGGCATTGAATCATAGGCTTTCTTATAGTCAGTCCAGGCGGTGCACAGGTTGGTTAGTCTGGTCTTACAGTCTCACGTTCCATGTTGTACAGAGGCAGGTTATTGGCCTGTACTCGAATGGGACTGGTCCCTTCTGGGGATCCTACATTTGTGCTACCAGGTGCTCATGAAGTGCAGTATTTCTTGGATATCTGCCACTGTGATGGTTACTGGATCCTGCTCAGGGAGGTTGCTGTGGTCTGCTCTTAAAACCACTAGCCACTGAGCATTGCTGTTATTTATTGCGTTCTTCTCCCATATGCTCTTCCAGTATTGTGTCTTCTCATGTTGTTCCCCTGTCACTGAGAAGACAACATTTAATGGCATGCAGCACTAGCAAATAAATGCATGATGAGTGAAAAGGGGTAGGTGGAGAAGAAATGCCCAGCACATCATAAGGAGCCCCCAGCAGCCTAAACCTATTGCAGCATAACTAAGCCTAATCTTAAATGTAGAGAGGGTGTCTGCCTTCCGAATACAAACTGGGAGCTGGTTCCACAGGAGAGGGGCCTGATAGCTGAAGGATCTGCCTCCCATTCTACTTTTTTACCTGCACTCTGAGAGCGAAGGGCTCTATTGGGAAACTATGGTACAGTGAGGTCTTTAAGATAGGATGGAGCCTGATGGTTTTAAGACTTTGTAAGTGAGTAGAAGGATTTTAAATTTAATTCTGGATTTAACAGGAAGCCAGTGAAGAGATGGCAGTATAGGGGAATTATGATCTCTCTTTCTAGTCCCTGTCAGTACCCTCACTGCAGCACTTTGGAGCAACTGAAAGCTTTTTTGGGATCTTTTAGCACAGCCAGATAGCAATGAATTACAATAATCAAGCCTAGAATGTATGAACTAGTTTTTCAGCATCATTCTGAGACAGGATGTTCCTAATTTTGGTGATATTGCGAAGATGATAAAAGGCAGTCCCACATATTTGTTTAATGTGAGCATTAAAGGCCAAATCCTCATCAACAATGACGCCAAGATTCCTCACAGTGTCACTGAAGGCCAAAGTAATGCCATCCAGAGTAAGTATCTGGTTAGAAAGAGTGTTTCTGAGGTTTTTAGGGCCAAATACAATAACCCCAGTTTTGTCTGAATTTAAAAGTAGAAGATTACAGGCCTTGTGGTTTTTCAGATGACAATTTGTAAACCAAAGCCATGCTGGGTTGCCTGGAGAAGAGACTTTCTCCAGGCAACCCTTCCAAACAAACCATACTTGTTCAGTCTTTTTCTAACTGCTCTGTCATGAACATTAACATTTAACATGCTAACTGAGGCCTTTAGAGTCTGAGATGTAGCTCTTGGGTTTTTACAATTTCACTGAGCATTGCACATTGTGGCCTTGGGGGAATTTGCTTGGATTTCCACTCCTGGGAAGATTGTGTGTTAACACACACCTGAATGCTCCAGACCAGCAAACTGCCAGAACTTCTGCCTTTATGGACGTGCTCACATTGGCTGATGATCAGTTAATGAAGGATATTTGATTAGCAGCACCAGGCTACAACTTACCTCTTAATTCCTATTGAAGCAGTAAGGGTGTACTTCATTTTTCACACGACTGCATTGAGTCTTGTGAAATCTTTCTTTTTCACGTGACTGTATCTACAGCAGAAAAGTTCGATCAAGCTGCTACAGTTATACCTTCATAATGCTGGCAGCACTAACCTTAGAAGCCTAAGACTCACTGCTGCCTTGAACTAGTGTTTCATTTGTATGTTCTCACTACTGTATAAACTCGGTGGCACATCATGGCAGAATCTTTGAAGTGGACCTGTTCCCTAATGTAGTTATGAATTTTTTGTTCTAAGCCAGTGGAAATGCAGTGATTTGTAGTTACAGATGATTGTGCATGAATAAAAACTAAATTATTGATAGCTTATTTCATTTCTGCTGATAGACTCCCACACAGTCCTACAAACCTAAAAATGTAATTTTGACATCATAACAGTTTAGATGTTATCTGTGCATGAAACCAAGTTGGTGTATATTGAATACATGTAACATGATGTTAGCTTCCGACACCATACACTAGTGTTGTGTGTACTCAATACTAACCTGTGATATATAGTGTTAAACTGTATAAAGTGTTAGTTGTTGCAACTCTATCATGTTTAAAGCATTTAAGAGATTTAAAAGTTTATTATTTCTTTAAATTATTCTAAGTTCAACCTTGTAAGCACAGAATAAATGCAACAAGTACTTTATTTTAGAAATCTAAAAAATTATGCCATTTTATATAGGTGACTAAGGCAGTCTGCTGTGCATTTTTTCTTATGGGGAGTGAAGTTGCAATTCTTAAGTTAAAAAATGTTCAGTTTCTTCATACTTACTTAGATTCATAGGCACCCACGAGTTACATCAAAAACAAGGTTTAAATAGCTCCTGCTGTTAGATATTACATTTTTTAGGCTAAAGCATGAACATCCTTGTTGAATAACTTTAAATATTTTTTTGCAGCGAGCATCGATTCAGGCTGGATTATTAGAAGTCTCCTTCACATAAAACTGCTTAGATTTTAGCAGTAATTAGGATTCGGTCTTGTTGTTGAATACTGCCCCCCTTAGGCTGTGTACAGTAAATCCAGGCATCACTTTATACACACATGAGGAAAGATTCAGGAAATTATTCATGCCACAAGCAATCAGTCTTTGTAACACTTTTATTATTCAGATGCTTTATCAAAAGAATTTCCCATATATGGGATAAATAGAGTATTTCTTATCTTGCAATCACTCATATCTACTGGCCTTATTCCTGTCAACATATATTCATAATAAGCAACAGAACAAATAGTAATCAAAGTGAGTATTTCAACATTGTTATTAAAAATGAGAGTATTCAAACTGTGGGTTAAAGCTTCCAGGCTTCCATGATATATGTGTATACATATATATATATATATATATATATATATATATATATATATATATATATATATATCTCCAATGCAACAATTTACTTGTAAGAAAAGAAATAGCTTTATTTGTGTTGTGCATAGCTAGGAGCAGCTAAACCTTTTAAATTTGTGACACATGTTTTAAAAAATGGTGTGACATTATAAAAATGTAAAGTTATACCCATAAAAAAATAAAAGTAAAAATAAATGTAAACCTGTAACAATGCTGGGTGTACACTTTCAGTCAGCATTAACATCATTTTCTTTCAAGGCAGCGTTTTTTAGCATATATTCCATGTAATACTATGTGTGGTTGTTTCTTTCTGAATTTTCAAGTGAATATGAAATTAGCTTTGGCAACCAACAAGTAGAGACATGCTGATTCTAAACAGTCAGTCAGGCATTTGGAGAAATGAAAGGTGTGACTTACAACAGCTGAGTGATTTTTATCCACTCAAATATACTTAAATATTGTTTGTTTCTTCTTTTCATGCAAGAAGAAAAAGAGAGAAACTGAGTTGGCGGTAATACTATTTGACAAATTGCGTCAACTTCAGTCTTTCCATTGCTTTTTTCCCCACTCAGGTTATGCCCTTTGAGCTTCAAAGAATCAGCAAAAACCTTGGCTAAAAGACAAAAAGAGAGAGAAAGTGGTGAAGAGACAAAGCAGAAGGAGATTGGGAGGGAGATACAGCAACAACGGGTCACTGGACATAAGCCTATCAGATTATTAAGCACATTCCACTCACACACATTTCAGGGACCAACTGACAGTTTGGGTGGAAAAATACCACATCTTTAGGGTTTTAATCTGGCTGCATTTAACGTAAGTTAAATCATTACACTGTACCACCACAATGCCTTGTATACAGCGGATCCTCCTTCATGACATTTTTTCCTACCAGTCACTAATGTGTGCGTTTGTGTTTGCAGAGAAGGGTGGCAGGTATTACTGTCATTGTGGTGACCTAAATTTGTTTAGACAGTTAGATGAGCATTTTTATGGGTACAATGAAACAAGTTCCCATAGGCTTAATTGTTAAATTTTAAAGTAAAGAAATGTTTTAAGGTTATGGTAAGATCATCTTTAGGTTCTGGTCAGGGTTTGGCAGGTAGTAGTTGTGGGTAAACTTAGATTAGGTATTCAAGATATTATTTTAAGTCAGTGTGATGTCCTCCGAAGTCACGGAAACATGACAGTGTGTCTGTGTGTGCGGGTGGTGTGATGGAATGTATACCTTTCACCCCGAGAGAAACAGAGAGTGCACATTATTGGATTATAAACATAAAAGGCAGGTTACATGAATTCAGATTTTAGGGATGCTTTCATGTTTGCGGTGGTCTAAAGGTATTCACTGACGAACAGAATTTATGAACATCAGTATGATACTCCTTTAAATGTTTCTGGCAAGAATCATAAGGCCATGAGCTGTAAGCCTTTCATCTAGAAGTAATAGTACCTCTTTTTTTAAAAAGGGTGCCTGTTATAAATAATAGTGTAATTGCATTTTAATGAATATTAAATGATATACTGATGCTTTGTAGTCTTGTTGACATATTGTACATTATTTATACTTTAAAATATTGTTGAATAGAAATACATTATAGTATTTTGTAAATAGTTTATTTATTATTATGTGTCTGTATAGAGTTTAAAAATGTGGTCAATTATTGTAGAAAGGTTCTGGATTAAAATCACTTTATGAATGCCTTTAAAAGTTTTAATTTTTAAGTTTTGTTTTACTGTATTTGAGTTACATTTCTAACCATATAATAAAGGATAATAGCCCAATAACCCAACACTTGCACTAGCAGCTTTTTATCATTACAGTCTGATGGACTCTTTTGTGTTATTTTCTGTCTGCTAATATGCATTTATACACATTTAATGGACATTCCTTGATGTAGAGTGCACAGTTTGAATAGAATGTAAAAATATAAAATTAAAAAATAATACTCATGATAATTTTCTATAGGAAAATTGTTAGGAAACTGATTTTTTGTATCTGTGTTTTATTAGTGTATTTGTGCATTTTATCTGCCTCCAGTGGATGTCAAGTAGTTTATTCAAGTTTAAACAGAATCAGTGTAACTCAGTCTTCATTTGCTCTCGGAGGTGTCATCTGAAAAGGGCATATGCATACAGCATGCACAAAAAGTGAGCTAACATTTAGGCACACATGGCCATGTAGGCTACCAGTCAATGTTTTTCATGAGCAAGAGCAAAAAATTACCTCCAGCTTCCTGCTTAAAATGCATCTTGTATACAACAGCTTTGGGTAAAATATTTGACTCTCTAGAAAAAGAGGAGTCAATGAAGGTCTCGTAATTTTTTTCCAGTGTCTGTAGCATTTTTGCAGCTGTACAGCCATTTTATAATCCGCGCATTGCGCTCAATAACTGACGTGCCCTGGCGTATTTTTTCATGCAGCTTTTCCTCCATGAGGCTGTCACTGTCATTACTGCTCCTGGAGAAGCAATCATCTGATGTGGAAACGCTGACACTCCGAATGTTTATTGCAATTTCATCTGAGCGAGCTGAGAAGTTCTCCTTCCCCAAAGACTCAATGACCTCGCCATCCAGCCCACAGTACTTGAAAAAAGCATCGAAATCTGCAAAGTTTTTGGAGTACCTGGAGCTGATGTCAGAGTGAGAACGACTGACTCCTTTGCCAGATCTTTCAACCTCAGGAACTGTTAAGAGACAAGTAGATGCTTTCACAACCCCAACTTTGAGCTTTGTTCCAGAATCACTTCTCTTGATGCTGCATTGTTCAGTCGTTCCATTCCTCTCTGATTGAACGGTAGCTCCATGTAAGCCGCACTCCTTTTCTGTTCCCTTAGGTGTGGCAGTTTTCTCCGCTTTACCCTTAGGCTCACATTCCTTATCTGCAGCCTCAGGTAATGGGACATTTTTATTCATAGAGTTGAGGAGCAACTTACGAGTTATATGTTGCTTTGGCACATTCGCTGGCCCTCTCAATAACTCACATTTCTGTCTGTGAATTAGAAGAGAATCAGGTCGTTTTTTGGAGCTGGAACGACGTGTCTGCCCTGGTGAATAGATTTGTGCAGCACCTGTATTCTCTGTTGAGTCACTTCCAGTAAAAGTCCCACCAAGGTTTGAGCTTTGTTTAGAAGATCCAGTGCTACTCACAGAAGCAGCTCCAAGACTAATCACCGGCTCCTGAGTTGAGTTAACCACCTGTTGGCTTTTGACGTAATTTGGTTTGCTTGCTGCAAGCCTCTCCACAGCACTCATGCGTCCCTTTGTCTCACTCTCCAATTCCATTTGCTTTCGAAGATATTTAGGACCTTTTTCTAAGATTTTTGTGGTATCGCTAGCAGTCTCCATTGTGGTTTCAACAAGCATTAAAGTCTTGGTGCAAGCCTTTCGAGTACAGTTTCTCCAGAGTTACAGGTAAAGGATTCCA
>VUQH01081672.1:0-11126 GCA_015106775.1 Etroplus canarensis | reverse complement strand
GAATCTTAGAAGAAAAAAAATCATCCAGAATCATGGCAACATTCTAGAATCTTAGGGGAAAAAAAATCCAAAATCATGGCAACATTCTAGAATCTTTTTTTTTTCTCTTTAAAAAAAATCCAGAATCATGGCAACATTCTAGAATCTTTTTTTTTTTTTTTTAAAAAAACCCAAATTTGGCAACATTCTAGAATCTTAGAAGAAAAAAAATCATCCAGAATCATGGCAACATTCTAGAATCTTTCTTTAAAATATCCAGAATCATGGCAACATTCTAGAATCTTTCTTTAAAATATTCAGAGTCATGGCAACATTCTAGAATCTTTCTAAAAAAAATCCAAAATCATGGCAACATTCTAGAATCTTTCTTTAAAATATCCAGAATCATGGTAACATTCTAGAATCTTAGGGGGAAAAAAATCCAGAATCATGGCAACATTCTAGAATCTTTTTTTTTTTCTCTTTAGAAAAATCCAGAATCATGGCAACATTCTAGAATCTTAGGGGGAAAAAAATCCAAAATCATGGCAATATTCTAGAATCTTTCTTTAAAATATCCAGAATCATGGCAACATTCTAGAATCTTTCTTTAAAATATCCAGAATCATGGCAACATTCTAGAATCTGCATGAATATAGAAATGTGGAGTGTTTTTGGTACACAGTAGTAGGAACTAGTCCAGCTGTCGAGGGGAGGAGCTGTAAGGTGTGGTAGTCACGGGTAGGAGTGGTCTGGTCCCGTCGGGGTGTGTGTGTGATGGTGTGTGGCTGGTTGCGTGAGTAAAAAGTGCTTTGAGAGCTCAGTAAGAGCAGAAAGCGCTACATCAGCACCGGTCCAAAACAAGGGCGGCTCGAGACTTTAGCATAGCGCTGCGTTTTCGAACGACGAGCCTCGTTCTGTTGCCGTCTTCAGCTGAGATGTTGCTGTGCAGGTTTGATGCCGGTGACGTGGCGATGATGCGTCCTCGTAACGCTCCGGAGGACGTGCAGCAGTTCTGTCAGCTGCTGAGGTTGGACCCAGAGGCCAGCTTCACGCTCAGGGCCACGGACAACGCTACAGGTATAACGCCGCTGCTTTCCTGTCCAACGCTGGACAGAACCAACAAATAACGAGATTTCTTCTCAGTCCCGTCCAGGCTGCCTCAGCCCTGCACGGTGCGCCACCTGGTGGAGAGCTTCCTGGACATCGCCGCCGTGCCTCGCCGCTCCTTCTTCGAGCTGCTGTCTACCTTCGCCATCAACGAGCTGGAGCGCGAGAAACTGTCCGAGTTCAGCTCGGCGGCGGGCCAGGACGAGCTGCACGGCTACTGCAACCGACCCCGACGCACCGCGCTGGAGGTGACGACAGAGGGGGGTGGGGTCAGGGCGGGGCTGCGAGGAGGCGTGGCTCCTGTTAGAAGCCGTGTCTGCAGTATTTGAGGTGTTTCTGCTCGTTTTTGAGTGGATTTGTGAGTGTGTGGCTCTATCTTGCTGCTGCAGGTCTTGGCAGATTTCCCCCACACCACAGCAGCACTCAGGGTGGACTACCTGTTGGACCTTTTCCCTGAGATCCAGCCTCGCTCCTTCTCCATCGCCTCCTCCCTGCAGGTAACGCATCCTTCGCTCATAAACTGTCTTTAAAGACTGATATGGCAAAGAGGTCACTGAGCAACCCGTCTCTCTGCAGGCTCACCCACACAGGCTTCACATCCTGGTCGCGGTGGTCCGATACAAAACCAAGTTGTACAAACCTCGACGAGGCCTCTGCTCCACCTGGTTAGCCTCTCTGGATCCTGCTCACGGTAAAAGCACGTTTGACTCATGTTCACGTGTGGCTGAATCGCCACGTTTACTGCCCCCTTCAGCCTGATACTGGTGTGACCGTAAAGTTACTGCAGACCACAGTACGGTTAAATGTGGGGAGATCTCCTGCGGACTTCGGAGGTAAACGTGGTGCATGAAGAGTGGAGCTGGTTGTTGCACCTCTGCTGCAGAGGCGTTTCAGGTCTTACAAATCCTGGAGCTGCCCTGTTTACTGAATCTTTACCACACTTTGTGTGGTTGATACCTAAGATGGTTAGAAAATCTGATTGTGGGGTCAAAGGTCAACGTCACAGAGTCAGATTTAAGGGGGAGGCATACTGGTTGGGTTTTGTGTGCAGTTGTGTGGGAGAAATGGATCAAGAAAGTAAAAGGACCCATAGAGACTTCTTATGTATAGGATCTAGAGTTCTGTGCTACGCCCCTGGGTGTAAAGCACGCCACCTCTGGTCTGGAGTAGTGGAAACGTGTTCAGCAGAGTGACCAATCACGCTTATTTATCCAGCAGTCTGATAGACGAGTCTGGGTAATGGATAATGATGGGCTTATCTTTTCTGGCCGCTTAGTTTCAGCGAAGGGAAATCTTAATGCTTCAGCTTACCGAGATATTTTGGACAATTCTGTGCTTCCAGTTTTGTGGGAACAGTTTGGGGAAGGTCCTTTTCTGTTCCAGCATGACTGTGCCTCAGTGCACAAAGCAAGCTCCATAAAGGCATGGCTCGATAAGTTTGGTGTGGAAGAACTTGACTGGCCCACACAGAGCCCTGACCTCTACCCCATCCAACACCTTTGGGATGAACTAGAACACAGATTGTGAGCCAGACCTTCTCATCCAACATCAGTGTGTGACCTCACAGATGCTCTTCTGGATGAATGAACAAAAACTCTGACAGACACACTCCAGAATCTTCTAGAAAGCCTTCCCAGAAGAGTGATGTCATGAAAACTGCAGGTGTAAAGTGAGGGTGACCCAATACTTTTGTCCATAGAGTGAATCAGCTGAAGTTAAAATAGAGCCGCAGCTTTATTTAATGCAGTACCAGCTTATACCACAAGATGGTGCAGTGATTCAGCGTGTACCTTCAGCTGCTCACCTGTATTCTCGCCACAGCGGATTAATCCGCATTGGTAATTTGGCAGAGGTTTTACGCCGGATGCCCTTCTTGACACACCCTCCAGGGTGAGAGGGGCTTGTGTCCCCACCTGGAATCGAACCAGGGACCCTTTGCTTGTAAGGCAGTGTGTGACGCAGTTTAAACGTCTCCCACGTACTCGCCGTTTAAACGTGACTGTGGGGGTAAAACGGATGTTTTACAGGGGAGGTGTACGTGCCCCTGTGGGTGAAGAAGGGAGGTCTGAGGTTCCCCACAGAGAAGGAGACCCCGGTGATCATGGTGGGGCCTGGAACGGGAGTGGCCCCCTTCAGGTCAGCGTTACAGCAGAGGACGGCAGAGGGGAAAAGCGGTGAGATATCTGAATCAGCGTCCTCCTCGCTTCCTCTCTCAGCCCTCACATGACCACATGCCTCTTCATCCCGCAGCTAACGTGCTCTTCTTCGGCTGCCGCTCCGAGTCCAAAGACTTCTACTTTAGGTCGGAGTGGGAGGAGATGACGAAGGCTGGGAGCCTGCTCCTCTTCACCGCCTTCTCTCGAGACCAGGTCAGAAACGGGTTCCCCAGAACCACACGCACGTAAAAAGTTGAATGTTGTAGCTTTATTTGGACGGCCAGTGAGGACAAATGGGAGGGTTTGGTCTGAAGGCGTCTCATTACTGTGTTCAGGAGGAGAAGGTGTACGTCCAGCACCGCCTCAGGGAGAACACCGAGCTCCTGTGGGACCTGATCGCCAATAAAAATGCCTGTTTTTACATCGCTGGGTGAGTCCAAGGAGCCAAACCTGCTGCTGTTAATCACACAGTCAAACTGGGGTGTTTGTTCCAACAGACTGTCTTTAGTACAGCTTTAAATAAAGTTTCTGAACAACAGCTCCACCTCCTGTCTTTTTGTCTCCAAACCATACATCTTAGCAGGTCTCACCATCTTGTAAACCTTCCCTTTCACTCTTGCTGCTATCCTCCTGTCACAAAGCACCCCTGACACTTGTCTCCACCCACTCCACCCTGCCTGCACTCTCTTCTTCACCTCTCTTGTGCTCTGTTGCTTTGGATGGTTGATCCCAGGTATTTAGACTCATCCATCTTCCTCAGGAGGACATTTGATACAGTTTAGCCAGTCTAGCCTAAAGACTTCCAAGTTAATAAACGTGTTAGATGAGAAATAAGCTCCGACACGTTTTTATTTCTGGTTCTTTCTGGATTAAACTTGACACATTCTTTGTGTTTCTGTGCAGCAACGCTAAGCAGATGCCAGCCAGCGTGTGCGACGCCCTCAAAGAGGCGTTCCAGCAGGCGGGAGGCGTGTCCGCCGAGGAAGCTGAGCAAATGCTGACTACCATGGAGAGGGCGGGTCGGTTTCAGAGCGAGACCTGGTCCTGATCAGTCAGCATCACCTTAACCACTGTTGGCCTCTGTAACGGTGACAAAACAACCAAAAATTGACATTTTCTTCGTAGAACAGGATCATTTATCATCCCAAAAGTTCCTACCTTGGGTCGTTTGGTGGATTCAAGAACTTTCAGGGTGGGGCTTTAGCTTAACCCTAGTACTGCAGGACCTCAATATACCGATGTCCCAGATAAGTTTCGTGTACTGCCGGTCATCTATATATTGATGGTCTTTTCATTCCCTGCTGGTTGTCTAGCCGATCGTCTAGCTGGTTGTCTAGCCTGGCGTCTAGCCGATCGTCTAGCTGGTTGACTAGCAGGTCATCTAGCCGGCAGGACTAGGGTTAATCTGTATCATTTTTATCCACCGCTGCTTAACAAACCAGCAGCTGTATTTTGCTTTGATGAGTATCACAATGCAGCCAGAAAGCTGTTAGCACCAGTGAATCGTATTCCAGACTGTGTGTTGTCAGTTTGTGCTGAGGACAACATTCAGAGAGAATTTTAGGCCACTTTGGTTCATCGTTGGATCAATTTGCTGATTTTGTCTTGCTATAGAAACACAAATCAAAGCTCACTGGATGAACTTTTACCCTGCAGAAAGTTCCTAGACTTTAGTCCATGAGAATTCTCAGGAGTTCTTGATGGAAAAACACTTCTGCTTGGGCTGAACTTCTGTGAATCAAAAATAAAAATGCAATAAAAGATTGTTTGTGTGGTGCGGTTCCAATGCATGTTGGGCATGTATCCACTGATGTCTGAACGTGAGTCCGTTGTCTATTGAATGTGTGTTCTGAGTAAAGCAGCAGAGCAGCTTACCCGAGCATGAACCTGTTTTCAGTGTCTCCTGTTAGCTCATTTCAGGGGAATCGTAGTGTAGCTACCACTTCTCTTATGATCTGCAGTATCTGAACATTTTGCATGTTTAAATGAACACGTACTGAAGCGGTAACGGTGTGGGTACACCAAATGTGAAGCTGAGTTTAGGCTTAACATTCACCACCAACAGCCAGTGGGATGACCGGGATGCCAACTGATAGCTGGAATCAAATAACAGGAACATATTTTCAACATGAAGTCGTGTGGATTTGTTGATCGCACCACAGTGGTGTAGCGGTTACCACTGTGGCCTCATAGTAAGAAGGTTCTCCCTGTGTGGGTACCCTCCCACAGTCTAAGGTTAGGTTAACTGGTGTTAAACTGAGTAGTCAGAAAAGAGATCTATAAATGTGAGTATGTTGCTTTTCTCTTTTTAAATGCAAAGTTGAGCCAAAAAGCTCGAGCATCAGTGAACTTATGATCTGGCATGTTTTCATGGTGCAGCCGGAGGCTAATTTTTACCAAAGTTGGAATATTTGAACCCAGGCAAATGTGGCTTCGCCTCTATCATGTCACCCGCTGTGGATTATCCCCGTACATAGGCCTGGTATGTAACTTCTATTTAGATACTTAAAAACCCACATTAGTCCTTTGAATGACCTGCATGGTGTGTAAAGTATCTGCAGCTAAATCTGCATCTTACTGAACACAAGTTATAAATATGTAAAATGTATTAACTGCACTGAGCTTTATGAAGAGTGTGTGTAACTGAACTGCCTTAAAGTACGACAGTGATGAAGCTAAACGTTCAGTAAACTGGATCAAGGTCTTGTTTTAAAGTGTCCCAATAAACCACCTGAAAACTTCACAAGATTCATTTCTTCTTGTTTTTTTGGTTTCTTCCTGAAAAATGTTATTTTCAGATTCGGGAACTCTCAGGCTACGCTAACGCTGCAGAAATCAGATTGAGATGTTTTTCAAAGTGACCTCAGTCTGAACAGCCGCGCTGCATTTCGTCCGACTTTTACGTTACGGACGTCATAATTCTGCGCCGGAGTAGGCGAGACGTGGCAAGATCAAATGTTAAAATACAAAACAAGCATGGCAGACAGCGTTGATGGAGCTAGTCAGTGGACAGAAAGTGACGAGTTCCTCACACGGACGTGTACATCCGTGTGACGTCACCCTGGAGTCTGATGGGAAAACGGGAAAAAAAAAAAATCGGATCTCAGCAAAAAGTCAGAATTGAGCGCTAAAACCTGCAGTGTGAACAAAACCTTAGTGACTGATTTACTGTTTGATTAAAAACCTGCGAGACAAAAGTCTGGAGGTAGGAAATCACAGAAAGTCAAACACTGTCCCTACATTGAGTGTTTCAGAGCTCTTTGAAATCAAAGGTAACGTTTGCAGTGCTAGCCTTTATCCTTGAACTTTAACACGTGCCTGAAATGAACAAAGAGGCACTGAGATCCAGAAGTGGCCAATGATACGCTGCTACTGGAGTTGTGACGTATGCATAACAAATGTGATGTCAGTTCAGCTCCTATTTTGGAGCCATTTTTTTAATGTTGACCAGAGACGGACCACCCAAAGCTGTGGGCTGGCCACTGGAGACCTGCAGCTGACCACCATCGGCATACGATGGACGAAACGTCTGAATCCACTGTGACTGTCAAGAAGTTCAATAATCAACTGCTGTGATAAATATATAATTTTTATTGTTGGGAAATCTGCTGTTCACTTTATTTTTGGACATTTTTTTTTTCCTATAAAGTGTCCAAAAATAAGAAAAATATCCATTACACATGATGTCTTCAAAAATATTCAACAATATAAAAGCAGCAAATCCACCCATTGCTGCACGGAGCAAACGCCAGCGAGCTGACACTGCTCAGGAGACGGCGGTGCCTCCAGGGGGCGTCCGGAGTAAACGGTCCAAAAAGTTCTCATACCGGAAGTAACGTTTGTGGATGATACAGAAATATTTTAGCACGGCTTGTAGTCTGACGGCAAACTGATAAAAGACCACGAAGCACACATAGCAGCACACGCTAGAAATCAGACTATAAAAAGCCACGCCTCCCTCGCCGCCGCCCTCTATCTGAGCGCCAGCGTGTGGACCTGGTAGAGCTCCTTGGGGAAGTTCTTCTGCTGCTCTTGGTGGATGATGCGGAGCCCCGCTCTGCTCACCAAGCTGCACACTATCTTCAGATCGCGACACACGCTGCTGTCCACCTCGTCCGGGACCACGCCCTCGTACGACACGTTGTCCTTGATGACGATGAGGCCGTTGGGCCGCAGGGCCTTCTGACAGCGCAGCAGGAAGTCCACCAGGTGGCTGTCTGTCAGGTGACCTGAGAGTGTGGGGGAAAAAAAAGTCAAATTCTAGTTATAATGTGACCAAAACCAGAACGTCGGTGACAAGCAAACAGTCAACGGTTCGAGTTCCAAAGTTTACCTCTGGAGACAGAATCTGCAGCTAAGAAAAGGTAGTAACTCCCAAAACTCAGCATATCACAAAGTTTAAAATCACAGTATCTTATTGTAAGTTAAATATCCTGACACGTTGTATGGAGGGGTGATGGGTGGCGACCCATCAGATGGTCTCTGCAGGAATCGGTGATTCTTGTGACCCGTGGACGGACGCTTTGCTCTGGCATCAGAGGGCGCGGTCTTCTACAGGTACGGTGAAGTGGAGTCTTCGGTTGTACGTTGGTGCGTGCATTCTGAGTCCTGGTTTACCGATTCAGACTCACCTATGACCCACTGGATCCAGATGACGTCGTAGCGCCCGCTCTCCGGCACGAAATCTTGCAGACCGCAGCAGAAGTAGTTGCCCACCCTCTTGCCTTCGTCCCCCAGGTACAGCTTGGCTTTGTCCAGAAACTCCTGCGTCACGTCCACCATGTCCACAGTCTTAAAGAGCGGCAGCAGCAACCGCTTGGTGATCCTCCCGATGCCCGCGCCACAGTCCAGAGCGCAACCCGTGCCCGTCTTCCCCTCGCCATCCTTCAGAGGAGAGAAAGAGCTTACTATAAGTCAAAAGAAGTGGGCGTGGGTAGGTTGGCGTAATCCCGGGTAGTTTGGCGTAATCACGGGTAGTTTGGCCTAATCCCGGGTGGTTTGGCCTAATCCCGGGTGGTTTGGAAGGATTTCAGCTGAGCTGTATAAAAATGTATCTCATTTTGAGTTCATTTTAAATGATGGTAAAAAGTTTTATGATGAACAAAAGACAAACGATTACATTTCTTTTTTAGCTTCATGATGTTTCAATCAGGGCAGTGAATACTGTGACCTAGAGCTGGGACAAATTAATATCATAGTACTTTTTATATCAGTTAATACTGATTTACGTTTTGATATAAATCAAATCATTTTGTAAAATTTCCATTTTCCGCCTCAGTGAGACGTGAAGATATGAGGCACATTTTGAACACGACACACATGCTGTAGAACATACAGCTGTTTCAAATACATGAAATATTTATGCTAAAGTATAATCTGAATTCTAGAACTCTGAAATCTTAAATCTAAAATTAAAACTGTAAAGCTTTGAGTTTTGCAGGAGAACAAAAAGAAATGAGTAAATAAAGCAGGTATTAATCTGTACTGTATCCTTTGTTCTCCAACATTTAAAACTGTTTAAATCTTTACAAACCTACAAAGAAACAAAAACGCTGTTTGTGTCCTCAGGGTCAAAGAGCTCGTGTCCGTCCTAAAGTCCTGACTCCACCTGTCTTCAGGTTAAAGACGTGGACAGTGCAGTGGACAGTGAGGCTCAGAGATGTGAGATAACTGCTGACCAGGTTCAAGACTTTAATCAGCTGATTAAATCCTACATTTCCCATCATGCTCGCTGTCATGGTGTCTTTAAATAAAGTAGTGTGGACCTTTGTGTCTCACTGTGTCTTTCTGTTGTAAGACATGGAGCTGGACAAAGTGGACCCTGTGGTTGTTTCAGGTCTGGGACAGTAAAGTCTTACGTTGTCTCTAAAGGACGTCCTGTGTCTTTGTGGGGACGTGCTTCCTGTCAGACTTTAAACCGACAGAATGTCTCCACACGCTGAACTCCTCTGACCTGTCTGTCTAACAATGTCCTCGTCTTTAGAGTCTCAGGCTGTGTCCACTGCTGTCTCCTGTAGTAACCCTGTCCTGCAGGTTTTATTGTCTCTTCTGTCTCACTCGCTGCCCTGATGTGTGGCGCGTGCGGCTGCAGAAGCTCAGACGTTAACGCGCGTCCTGCTGCCGCCTGCTACGCCTACGCCCCACCCACAAAGATGGCCGTTTTCCAGTCATGTGATTGGTTCAAGCGGCGCTCTTCTCATTACGAACGGCGTTTTGCGTTTTCTGTTAAAACGCGAACGGCGTGAGTTTGACCGACGTATCTGTCGTTAGCGTTTTCTGCTCTGCTACATCGAACGCGTTCCTTCCGAGTCGTATAAGAGCTTCTTACACCGAGGAACCTCTGCAGAAACGCCTTGGACCCGTTGATGTCGATGCTGGAGATTTTGCCGTAGCCTCCCAGCATGCCGTCCACTGTGGGGGGGATGTCCTTCCAGTAGTCCTCAGCGTTGGAGTAGAAGCTCGCCTCATCCTCTGCTATGTCCCCCATCCTGTCACAACACAGAGAGAGGAAAACGTATGAAAACACACAATCTAAAAGCTCCTGGTCCTCTGATCCCACAGCTGCTCTGCCGGGCTGAGATGTTCTGACCACCATCTGAGCTCCACCAGCAGTCTGACCTGCCGTCATGTTGTTTACGCCAAACTCTGAGCCTTCCCTCTGAACAGTTTCCAGTCCTCCATTGTTCCCTGGTGGTGAGCTCATGTGACTCATTCAGACATGATCTTACTCTGGCTGGAACCTGTGGTTATTCCTGCTGCCTTCCTATCATCTGGAAGCCGTCCGGCCTTCTCCTCTGACCTCTGGCACCGCCGAGGTGTTTTCTCCCAGAGCTGCAGCACTACTCTGTAAACCTCAGAGAGGGTTGTGTGTTAAAATCCCAGGAGATCAGCAGGTTCTAGGTCTAACAACCACCATTCTGATGCTCATTTGACCTTCAGCAGGTCACCTTAGGCATGTCCACAGGCCCACATGCGCTTCCTGCCGTCTGATTGGCTGATTATTTGTACTGATGTGCCTTAAAGTGTCTTTGTATGAAGACAGTGAACTGTTCATGTCCCGTCCTGACAACACAAAGAGACATTCTAAACCTGAATAAACACCCTAAATAAAGACCCTCTGGCTTTCAGGGACAGGAGGTCTATCACCTGTTCATGATGAACGGAAACCCCACACACCCCCACACACCCCCACACAGCAGCTGTCCCGGTCCATCTTGTGACTGGGACAGAGGGCGCAGGATTCCTCTGAGGCACCAACCACTGTGATCCACAGAGCCACCTTTATAATTAGATCCTTTATAGTCTGTGGCACGCAGGTGGCGCCGGTACAATTCCAGCCCGTTCTAACCACAGGTGGCGCTACTCCGTGACCTGCACAGAGGGCCAACCTGCAGTCATTTCATTATGAGACGTGTGTTTGATAGTAACAGTCTAAATCTCAGACGAAGCTGTAAGGTTGATGATGTGGCGAGAACTAAAAGTGTGACACTTCAAAGTGCAGAGAAGTTTATCAGTTTAAATGAATCAACCCCCCCGAGTCATACTAACTGTCAGAATCCTCAAAGCACAGGCCGAGGAGGAGGAGTGGCAGCAATCTTTAACTCTAGTTTACTGATCAACCAAATTCCTAGACAGAGTTATAATTCATTTCAAAGTCTTACTCTTAGCCTTGATCACCCTGATTGGAAAACTCAAAAGCAAGTTTTATTTGTTGTCTATCGTCCGCCTATTGCTTATTCAGAGTTTCTATATGAATGCTCTGACTTTTTATCCAATTTAGTGCTCAGTTCAGACAAATTATTATAGTAGGTGATTTCAACATTCATGTAGATGTTGAAAATGACAGCCTGAACACTGCATTTCATTCATTATTAGGAAAAT
>VUQH01081671.1:0-30961 GCA_015106775.1 Etroplus canarensis | reverse complement strand
TATCCAACTTCATATAAATTTTTTATATTCACATATATGTATACAATCGGAGTGTATGTAACCTAAGCAATTTCCCCCTGAGGATTAATTAAGTATTCTGATTTTGATTCTAATATGATGACAGAGCTGTCTTATTTTGGTGCAAGTAAAAGAAAATTTCTTCATTTTTTTGTCTATTTCCCACCTGTTTAAGTATTGGTTGTGGTGAAAATATGGAATTTGCAACTGTAAAATAACTAAATAATTCCATGGCATGACATAATGATGTAACTCTTAAATCAGTGAGCTCAGTTCCGTCTGTCTTCTTCTTTAGGCTGCTCCTGTTAGGGGTCACCACAGCGGATCATCTGCCTCTATCTCACCTTATCTCTTGTATCCTCTTCCCTCACACCAACCCTCTGCATGTCCTCCTTCACTACATCCATCAACCTTCTCTGTGGTCTTCCTCTTTTCCTCCTGCATGGCAGCTTTATATTCAACATCCTTTCTCCAATATATCCACTATCCCTCCTCTGAACATGTCCAAACCATTTCAGCCTTGCCTCTCTGACTTTGACTCCAAACTCTCAATCCGAGCTGTCCCTCTGATGTACTCATTTCAAATCCTGTCCATCCTGATCAGTCCCAGCAAAAATCTTAACATCTTCAATTCTGCCACTTCCACCTCTGCCTCCTGCCTTTTGGTCAGTGCCACCGTCTCCAAACTGTACATCATGGCGAGTCTCACTACTGTCTTGTAAACCTTCCCTTTCACTCTTGCTGCTATTCTTCTGTCACAAAGCACCCCTGGCACTTGCCTCCACCCACTCCACCCTGCCTGCACTCTCTTCCTCACCCATCTATCCACTTGCCAATTTAGAATCACTAGTTACCTTTACATGAATGCCTTTGAACCCTGGTAAGAAGCCAGAGCACTCAGGTTTAATGTGGGAACAGGACATGCAAATTCCACACAGAAAGCCTGACCCTTTTCTGTCATAATAGGGGAAATATGGAATTATATTTTGCCTTTAAAAACTCCTGAAAGTAAGATTATCTTCTTAAAAGCATCTCTCACCCAGTGGTTCTCAAATTGAAGTGTGACCATTGCAGGACCAAAAGAGCGGGCAGGATTCATGCTGGCACCTGTATAAGGGATCTAAAATATACATAATAACACTGATTTTAGTCTAAAATGATGAAACACAATATTGCATAATGTCAACGTCAAAGATACACCACATTTATAATGCTTTTTTAATTTATTATGCTTATATATTTATTATGTCTAGGAGAATATATCTTTTGTATATTTATGTACTGTACATACACATTTAGTATATAGGCCTGGTGAGCAATTTGAGAGATGATATGTATTTCCCTGTGCATTCATTTGCTCTGCAGGTTTCAGGAAGCCCCCAGAGATTGGTTGCCATGCGATGGCAACCTCCAATAAAGATGAGCATGTGGGTGTGAACACTAACAAGTCTACCGGATCACACATTCAGGAATAGATGCTTGTTACACCTGCTCTTTTTCTATTAAATAAGCTTGCTCTTAGAACATGATTTGTTCTGAAATTCTTTAATTTTGTGTATTGAATGTAATATGAACTTGAGCTTAATCTTTAAAGCTGTATTTCACCACTTGGGATAGGAGCACTGGATGAGTCGGCTGATATGTAGATGTAGTTGCAGAAAATTTCTAAGGCTATACTATTGTAGTTAATTTTTTTTATATAACTGATCTGAATATAGCATTTCTGTAAAAATAACATTGTTTCTATGCAACAGTCATCCTGACTGCTTTATCATAGCCATCGTTTATTTAACCCACTGAAAGCTACTTACTGCAAACAAGTGACCTACTGCTACAGCAATGCCAATGGCCAGGCTTGCAGAGCCACCCAAGTCTGTGCGTTTGGGATCACAGGTGGCGAAAACAGTAAAAACCAGTTCAAATGTGATCAGGAGCTCCACAAGAAGGCCCTGTCCTGGTGTCATAGTGGAATTCACCTACAAAAAAGATTATAAACAAAAACAGATGAACAGGAACAATAGGAAAGTCTATTTCACATGTAATATACACATCATTAAAAATGAACAAGTTTAAGTTCTTACTGAAGTCACACCAAGGGACCCTCTGACATCAGCAGGTGTTACTAAGTAGAGAATCCCAGCCCCTGTAGTAGCTCCCAGACACTGAGCTGCCACATAGAACACGGCCTTTGCCAGACTCAGCTTTCTTGTTACGACCATAGCTGCAGTGACGGCTGGGTTAATGTGTCCACCACTGATGTGGCCGAAACATTGCACCATAGTAGCAATGGTGAGGCCAAAGCACAGGGAGATAAGGACTAGGTCAGCTGGGGGAGGCTTCTCCTCCCCTGTAGCCCAGTTGATGGTTGAACCCAGGCCAAGAAACACAAAGATCAGTGTGGCCAGGTATTCTCCAGACACAGCCCTCCAAAAGTCTTTGGTCCAGATCCCTTTAAATGCACCCATTATGTTCTGACAGTTACACCAGGACAGCAACCTCCTGGCAAAAATAATAATGAGAAAAATTATTAGCCTACTTGTGGATCTCTGCTGTGCATGTGGCTAGAAATGAACTGAACCTATCAGAAGAGCTGTCCCCGGGCAAAACATTTATAACTTCACTGGGCATTTAAGCAAGTGAAATGACAAAATGCAACAGAGAGCATTTTTTTAAACACTGTGTATAAGAGCAAGTTATCACTCTTATAGTCAAAGCACACAACTTTTAATTGCTGCTACTCATTGAACTTTCACAAGGATGAGGAAAGAGAGTACATCTTTTGACTGTTAATGCTGCAGAGAATAGGATTTGTATAAATTAAAATGCCTGTGCAGAAATATACATTTAGAAAAAAATATATAGTAGGAGAACAAACAATAATAACTTGTCTTTTTAAAATTCTTTTTACTTATGATAAAAAAATCTAACACTTACCTAATGCAATACTGTATTCTCTCTGTCCTTGTTCCCATTATGTGCAATATGTTTCATTCATACGTCCTGATGACCTTTTCAACCAGCAAAGGCACTTGATGCTTCATTTTATCTAGTGTACAAGTTGTAATTGCTGTGACCTGCAGTACTTACTGAGGCGCAGCAGGTCGTGTGAGCGCGGGGTTGTTGCGGAAAGCAGGTCTGTCTGATGATCCACACATTATGCCCTGGGATCGCATCCAGCAGCTTTATTAGGTTACTACCCAAGCATCCCCTCACAGGAATTAAACAGCCTGCTCAGGAGGAGGAGTCAAGAGATTTGCCTGCTGGGCAAACAATATCTTTGATGCACAAAGTGCAATTACACACTGACTCATTGAGCCTAAAATTTTCAGTCATATCAGAGCTTTAAAAACAGAAGAAGATTATTTACAAAAAACAGTGCAGAACCACATGTCCAGAACAAGTGTTGTCTGTTAAAAAATAAAATCAATAAATAAGTAAGTGATCATCTTGCCTTGTTATTACTCTCCTGCACAGCATTCCCTAAGGTGACATGAAGTTTTCATAAGCCCCTTCATAAACCAGTTATTTTGCAGTCAACCAAAATGGTCAAAAACATATCAAAGGACAGTCAAACAGGGTGTGGGAGTCACAAGCAAGCATCATTTAATACATGGTCACAGGGGCACATGGTGTGAGTAGAAGGCAAAATTAGATGCTTTTGAAAGCTTATTTAAAAGAACATGAACATTATGTAAATAACACGTGTTTGCATAAAGTCGTATAAAAGCCTTTTGTCAGTTTTTATTTTGTTGTTGTTTAGTTTTTTTAAAGTTTGCATTTCCAAAAACTTAGTTTTTCTTTTTGTTGCCTCAGGTCAACTTTGTACTGTAATGGGTGTACTTCAAACATGTGCTTGCGATCAGTTAGTTTAAATATTAAAACATATCACACATATGTTAGGGAAATCCTGTCTGATGGTGAGGACGGTGAGGTAGATAATGAATGTGAGGAAAAGTGGAATGCAAAGAAAGCTCTGTCAAGAAAGAATAAAGGACGTTAAAATATTGCTTCTCTGGTTGTTTTTGAGCTCATTTAAATACAGCAATATTAAACATATTAATTAACTTTCTGTAACAGACCTTCTGACAGGAGGCATGTATGTCATTCAAATGCTGAGTTTAAGGATCAGACAGCATACAAAACTGGCTAAATATGAAGCTGTAATCATTAGTCATAAAAGCAGCCCTTTAGTAGTGTACTTTATTGACACAAGTAAACCAAACATGTTGATTAAGTTTCTTAACAGAAGTTCTGACTGTAAGTCTGTATGTCATTCAAATGACAGTTTTATCAAGCAGAAAACATACAAAACTGGTTAAATATGAAGCTGTAATCATTAAACATAAAAGTAGCACTTTATTGATTTAGTTTATTGACACAACTAAATCAAACATGTTGAATAAATTTCTGTAACAGACATTCTGACATGATGCCTCTATATCATTCACTCATTCAAATGATAGGTTTATAGAGCAGACAGCATATAAGATATGAGTTAAATATTAAAATGTAGTAATTTTTGCTGCTTATTTGCTTGCACAGAAAGTTTACTTTTTAATTTTTTTATAGAGACTTAAGATGCATATCTGCTTGAACAATGTCTCACACTGGCCAGCAATGTGTGACAAGAGGGGGGAATGCAGCGTAAAAGGAGCAAAATAAGTTTTTTTCAATAAATGGACCAAAACAAAACAGACAATTGGTAATTTTTATCATGTCCCACTACAATGTGTGTAGGAGAGATTAGAAAAAACCTAAAAATAATGAACTTTGGTCATCCTAAAATAATTTTAGACTGCTGGTTACAGATATTACAGTGGTGTTATTTTAATACGTTTAAATGAAGCAACAAAAATAACAGAGTACTACATTAAAAGACATATCCAAATAAAATGTTTTGATTACAGTGTTTTACACAAAAATACATCATTTTATACATCATCATTACAAATATGCCATTTACATAGCAACAGAAAAGTCTTATTTATCATCTGTAAAATGAATCGTGATAAATAAAAAGATTTTTATTTTTTAATATATTATACTTTATGACGCCAATACTTTCGAAAGATGGACTTTTACTTCTACTTGATACTGGAATAGCTATTGTGTCTTCTTCCACCACTGATTAAAAACAGAAAGTGCACCACTTTTTCTATCATGCACACAACAGCTTCATGAGTGAACTTTTAATATTTATTTTAATTTTGGTTAGTTGTAGTGATAAGAGCCAACTTATAAAACAATGGACTACAGACTGCTATGTTTTGTCCTTTTGAAAGTCACCTCCTTGTTGAAAAAAGACACGACTTTTGTCGCTCTGCAAAAATTGGGCTTTGGGGATTAACTTCAACATTGATCTGGTTTACCAATGTGTTGGTATATAAACATCCAAGGGACCAGGTTTAGAGTATGGGAAACAGCCACTAAAACCAGAAACCTTGAGTTCACTTCTGTAATAACAAAAGCAAATAAAACTCCACATTCCTATTTTATCTGGATCACGTCCTGTGTTTGCACATTAACAAGCATGCGCAAATGCACACACAGTGCTTTTCCTCATCATTACCATGATACACCTCCAGAAAGAAGTGTGCCATTTTTGGCATGAATGGAAAGATAAATATATTATTTTTACCTAACTTCCAGTATCTTGGCTGGATGAGATCTGTAGCATGTTACATAGGATGCATAGTCCATACCTCTGTGTTTACGTCTGTGTCTATCTTTTTATTTTGTAGTTTGAGTGACCTCTGCATGAAAACAGTTCTATTCTATGATTAGGTAGTTGTTCAAATATATATCATATACTATCAGTACAGCAAAACATCATGTAAATAATAATATTTGGTGGCATTTTTATAGTCCATCTTTCATGTCTTTGCCACTGTAAGTTAATTGCAAAATGTATGCTTTACTAGAAAAAAATCAGTAATTTCATTCAGACTAGCTGAGGAACTGTGCACTGATTGCTGGAAGAAACTGGTTTCCCACAGTACGACCTATATAGATTTAAAATGCTGAATTTCCCAGTATAAGCCACTGTTAGGTGGATATTCTCTTTTCTTCTTTTTCTTTATTTGAGAATTTTGCCTCTGTTCCTTTATGAACCTGTCAGTATCTCATTCTGCTGCAAAGTTTGAAATTCATTGCATTTGTATTCTAGATGCTGGCCGAACTCAGAAAATCAATTCAGATCTGACCCCATGAGTGAACAATGATTTACAAGTACTGCTCATGTAACAATGTAATTTTGTCAGACCCAAGTTAATAATGCATTCAATGATCATGTAAGTGACCTTACTCTAGAAGAACTTCCCCAGAGCTTTCATGGTTTAACATAGTTCATGAGTTAATCTTTGTCATAAAGATCCTTCAGGGTACTTTGGGCCAACACACTAATGCTGGTCCACATCAGCCAACATAAAGGTCTACAAGGTGATTTTGACATACAACAACATGGCTCAATGTAACAAGAAAACAAAAATAAAAAGAAATACACACACATTCTGTCAATATGTAGTCAACATAATTTAGTAACTTAGCAATATTTTAAGACAGAATTTTGTTTAAAAAAATCTGAAACCTTCTTTCTTTGTTTCTTTCTTTCTTTGTTTCTTTCTTTCTTATCTATGTTAAAGTGACATTGAGTTGCTTATTAGTCACACTGCAAACACAACTACTGGCTAATACTTAACTCATTTCATTCATCGGTAACTTCTACCTTGAATACCTGCCGTCTTTGGGATGGGCATGAAAGTGCTGACCTCTAGAATTTTAACCGATTAAGGTGCTGTGGGGATATTATGGATCCATGCTGCAAGCTACTGCAAAAACAGCATAGGAGTAACATGATTCATGTGGTGAAACTATGAATTATAAAAGTAAAATATTTTTTCTCTCAAAGAAAAATTATTTTAAAATCCATAAAGTCATGCTTTTCTGAAAGTCATCATTGTCATTCATCACTCTTCAGTAAAGCCAGTAAATATCTCCTTGCACATCCAGTCAAGAAAAACACTGCAGTAGTAGTTTCGTAAAAAGATTTCTTTTTAAAATTTGCTTTCGATTAAGAAAAACAAACAAAAAAGTCACCATGTGCATAATTTGACAATTATGCATTCATAAGGTGTTATTTACTATGCTAAATATGGCCACCAGGCTTGCTCATTTTACATTGAAATTTATATCTGCACACTATACACACTTGAATATTGATGAGCTACATAAATCGTTTAAAACAGTTACTTAGTATCATGTGGAGTTCTTTTCCTGGATCCTGTTTCAATAGTTCCTTCAGGCATCACACACATCAGAGGAGTACCTTCTTTACTAATTAAAAACTTGCCTTAATTCTTCAGATTTGCATGTGTTTAAATTACACTTGAGTCAATTAATGTTTGTTGATACAGTATGAGTTGTGTTTGATTAGGGAACTGTCCCCTAGATTACACTGTTTAGATTCAAGTAAAGTAATTTGTGAAGAAATTAATTCTTAGCATGCCTATGAAAGTAATGTGCAAAACTTGGATTATGAGGACTGCTGTTTAATGCATTTAAACAAGTAAACATAGAGCATACAACAGAAATGAGAATAACACAGGTCAATATCACTAAAATGTTAACTGATTACAATCCTCTACATTATAAAAAATGTTATTGCTTTTAGTCATATTTAAGAACAAACTCCAACAAAGTTAGTCAGCGGTTATTCCATTAATGAAACTGAACTCTCTTCAAAGATGCACGTCCATTTTTACTTTTGATGATAAGTTCACTCATCATAGATACTGATGACACCAGTCATGCACAAATCTACGGTATGATGCCTTTCTTCACAGAAGGTTCTTTTGCTTATTTGTTTGAGGGGCTTTGACGTTCTGTCTTCAACTTTAAAATGTGATGTTATGTTTGATCGAAGTTTAGGACAGGTCATAGTTTGCAGTTTTTGTTCTTTAATAAATATTGTGTGATTGACACCTCAGTGGTCATACCCTGTTATAGCTTAAAGCTCTGATAATACCATAATGTCCTAGTTTTGAGTTCTTCCTCCCCACTGTTGCAATGTGGTTGCTCATAGGCAAGCATCTGATCTTTGGGGCTCTATCTGTAATATTGTATGTCTGTTGTAAGTCTTCACCTTGTAGTATAAAGCACCTTCGAAGAACTGTTGTTATGAACTAATGCTAAACTGGAGTTGATACCTTTCAGCCATGAAAGACATTTAATATCTCCCAGACAAAGGCTAACAACTTTGTGGGATAACCCTGATCAGATCCAGGTGAACTTAAGAAACAGGCTGATGTGCTAAAGAGGTCTAATTATCCCTCATGAATACTGTGTATTGCTCTTTGTGCATTAAAAACTGGAAATCTGAGGAAAATGTTGGATCAGATCCAGATTAATTTCATTTCTATGTTTATATGGACTTGTGCTTTGTTCACTACTTGGTAGGTCCAGAACGTCAATGGCAGCTCTTCTGGTTCATAACTTCTCTGTATTCACAGGTTATTGTAATGTGTGAAATACAGAAAGAAAACTGATGTCTTCTTGTCACTGATTGGCTATATTGAAAAATCTAATGAGTAGTAAAATCCACTGAGGAGTCAAGGAGGCTCACAGTCAAATCCAGGACAAATTAATCCAAATTAAACGGCAAATGAAACGATTTTGAAAAAAATCACAAAAAGTCACTTTTCGAGTAGTATATAATTAAATTATCACGCGGTACATGTTTTCTGACCATATTTATTAGAAAACTAATGATAAAACCAAAATATATTGGAGGTTTCACACTTTTACGGAATTTGCCGAGCTCAGTGCTGCTGCACGTGTTAGCGAGCTCGTGTACCCTGAAACGTCAGAGGTGCCAAACTAAATAACTCAGTCAATCTTGTGGGCGCTGGTCACTGGTCCTGTATCCCTGAAATGGTGAGCTTTCTTGCCGACCAGGACGACTTAAATGAGCCTGAGGTGAACCTAAACATCTGGGTATGAGATGATTTGTATGAACCGCGGGCTGACAACATGCATTTTACCCGTGAGCCAAGCACTAGCAGTTCCAATTCGGATGTGGACTACAGAGATCAGGAGGAACATGTCTCAGCCAGCAAATGTTAATACAGAGGCTGGTGATCAACTACACCAAAACCTGGACTAGTAAGAGATATTCTTCACACCATATATGAAATTGATTATGATAAGTCTTTGACTACTGCAAGCTGTCACCAGCTGGCAGCGGTGCACCGCACACACGTGTGTGACATTCTGCACCAGATGTTCTTAACAAAAGCAATTCGGGGTACATAATAGCATGATCTTCACGTAAAATACGTAAATTCAAGAAATATACATGTATAAATATAACTAATTTCCTATGAAATGAAACTGAATCGAAACTGTTACCTCTATTAGAAACTCGCCTGCAAATATGCCCTCTTTGCAACTGCTATACTTCTCCTTTTGGTTTTTTCCTTTCATTGGGATTGTTGGATTGTTTGGCCAGCGTGGGATTTTTCATGAAGCTGTCTGTGAAGTGGACCTCGCATAAGGTAAAATGCTTAAACGGCTTCCACGGGTTTCTTTTCTCCCAACATTTGTAATCCAGATAGCTCGTAGTTTCTTTTCTGTATGCCTTCAGTGGAAACTTGAACATTGCCAGGCCATTCCTGTGCATTTTTACCATCTACTGCAATGCATAAGCCCATGATGCTCCAGAAAAATTAGTCAGTTTTACATAGAAGTTAATGAGCGGTGCCGAGCTGTGTGGCAACACTGATGTCACATGGACGGAAACAGCCGATCAGCGATTTGAACGCAACGGTCGCTTCTAGACAGTACAAAAACTCAAAATACTCATAATTAAAAACATATTTTGAACAAGTATGCAAACGTTTAGGGGTAAAATTGCACTGCTGATCCAATTATGTGTTTTCTCAAATCGTTTAATTTGCCATTTAAAGTGTTCGACTATGACTACATGGGCAGTAGTAACCATGGTCATAAATAAGCATGAAAATATGTGAACACATCAGCATGGTATAGTATTGATCATATTACTCTTGCTGGCATAATGGTGACAGAAAGGCCACATCCTAACATGGGAGTCAATGAATAAGACCACTACCTCCATGATCATGACAAATAACATCATGATCATCATCATCTAACAGGATCCAAGAAGTGTACGGCATATCTGTTAAAGTGATATTTCAAGCTATCACAGTACTATTAGCAGTAGGTCTACCTTCTAAAAGAAGGGAACGGAACGAAGTTTTCCAACACAATAGGAATAGCGATATAGGAATAGCGACAAAGGAATCTTGCTAATTTAAGGTTTTATTATGCCATAAATAAGCATTTATGAATGGATGGCAGAGTGGCACACACAAACACTCATTTTATGAACATTACGACCCAAACCAGTGCTCTTAGGAATAGTGATTTCTGTGAAAATGGAAAAGTGACCACACTGTAAACCAGAATAAGTTACAGAACTAAAAAAAAATAAGGGAACACAGATAATGCCATAAACAAACAAAAAAACAAATAAATTAATAAAAATCTTTTTAGGTTTTTTTAGTTCAGGGGACCTGGAGCTGCTGTCATGCGGCGAGAGGCAGGGTGCTCTCTGGATAGATCAACGGAATATCACATGACTGGCAACCATCCACACCTTTAGCAAACCGAGAATTGTCAATTAACCTATCCTTGCATGTCGTTGGATTGTGGGAGGAAAGGCACAGGGAGAGCATGCAGGCTCCAGGCAAGGGGGTCCCAGCTGGTCAGTGCTTCGAACCCAGGACCTTCGTGCTGTGCGGTGACAGCACTTACCACCAGGTCACCCCTTGTGACAACAGATTACCACACTTATATTGAGTGATGCCAACTTCAACAGTTTGAATAAATCTGAACCTTGCCCCTTCCTATTATTGGCTGATTTTCAGTACTGCATTGGTCCAACAAAAAACCCATGGACAGCATTGCAGAAAGTTGTTGCTGTAGCTGTTTACTGTCACCAGGGGGCAGTGACACAACCAGTCTGTGAGATACAGTTGCTTTCTGTTGTTGGTCCTTCAGCCAGCTGCACCAAGGGTTAAAAGCAAGGAAAAGTGGCCTTTGCAGCCACTGTTTATGATTTTCATTCTATTTTTTTAATAGCTGATGCTTTTTTATCTGAAATCTGAGTTCACAAAATATTTAGTTATTTTAATTATTTTGCTCATTTGGGTTTACAGTGGACAAATATAACCTTGAACTGGAAAACAATTTGGGTGAAGCTCCATTAGGTGATCTTTGTTTGTGTCTTGATGGGGGCAGCAAGAGGACCCAAATACAGACTCTAAACAGACAGGAGCAGAGCAAAAGGCAAGCCTTTATTTGCAGCTGATATATAGTCCAGAAAATCCACTGAAAACTAAACTAAACATGAAGGCACATACTCTGGTAGGGGGAACAGACATCAAGATAAGGACTGAGGAAGAGGCAAGACTGAATGTAGAGACATGAGGTGATTAGGACAATAGGACACAGGAGGGTAACTAGATTTAGGTAGCAATAATGAAGATAATGAGTCATGGGAGGAAGTAAAAATGAAGAGAAAGCACAAGACACAAAAGGCTCCTAAAGTAAAACAGGAAGTGAACAACATAACTGAAAACACAGACAAAAGACTAAACTTAGGGATGAGACAGAGGAGACATAGAGAGAACCTCTAATAATAAAAAAGAAAACCAGGGGTTAAAACTAGGGCTCAAAACTGATCAAACTCTGAAACATAAGCAGGACAAAAACCTAAGCAACAAGAACTAAGGCCCAGATACTAAAGAATGAATTGATAATCAAAACTAACCAAAATACTGAGATGATGCCAAAAGTAAACTCAAAACTCCAGGACTATGATAATGTGCAAGCTTCATTAAAATCTGACCAATACTGTGGGAGCAGTAGTGACTTTTGTGAATTGTGATCAAACAGATAGACAGATGGATGGCTCTCCATGGCATTAGCTAATCAGGTCTATAGCTAGATGAGCTAAAAAGTAGACGCTAAAGTGATATTTGTGTCATACATGTAATATTCCAGCAATTTTAACATAGTTTTCCTTGTAACATCATTCATGTTTGGGCCAGAGCAGGACAGACCTGGCATGCCAAAACGTAAAGGTGTACCGGGAATGCCTGGCAGAACTTCAAGTTCCACTTCTGGCACAATTTCAACAGTATCCTGAGGTAGGCTGGAGACATGGACTCTGGGTGGTACATGTTTTGCAACTCCATTGCTGGGATGTTGCACGGAGTTGCGGCAGTAAGGTGGTTAGTGCCTCAAGCTGAAGAAGCAGTCCCATCAAGCATGGCTAGCTTGCGGGACTCTGAAGGCAGCTGACAGGTACTGCAAGCAAAGCGGAGTGCTGCCTTGGCAGTAGCTGAGGTAAAATCTCGGGTGAACGAGGAGTTTGGAGAGACCATGGAGAAAGACTTTTACCTCAGAATTGCTTCAGCCTTGAGGCAATTCTGGAAAACCTTCAGGCAGCTCAGGAGAGGAAAGTGGCTCTCTCGAGGATATTTGATGGTTTATGGGAGTTCGCCCAACCAGTCTACATGAGTTTTGGCTTTGGTAGGCTTGCGATCACCTCTATGCTTTTTGCAGATGATGTGATGCTTTTGGTTTTATCAGGTGATGACCCCCAACTTGCCCTGTAGTGATTTCCACATAAGTGTGAAGCAGTTACGATGAGGATTAACACCCCCAAGTCTGAGACCATGGTTCTCAGCTGGAAAAGGGTGGAATGTTCACTCTAGGTTAGAAATGAGTTCTTGCCCCAAGTGGAGGGGTTCAAATGTCTCAGGGTCTTGTTCACAAGGGAGGGAAGGAAGGAGCATTAGATTGACAGATGGATTGGTATGGCATCAGCAGTGATGTGAATGCTGTTGTGGTGAAAAGAGGACTGAGTGTGATAGCAAAGCTGTTGATTTACCAGCCAAGCTACTTTGTTACCCTCACTTATGGTCACAAGTTCTGGGTAGTGAATGAAAGGCTAAAGTTGTAGATATAAGCAGCAGTTTTCTCTAAAGGGTGATCGGACTCTCTCTTAGAGACAGGGTGATCTGGGAGGGGCTTAGAATCCACTGCTTCTCCATATTGAAAGAAGCCAGTTGAAGTGGTTCGAGCATCCCACCAGGATGCCTCTAGGGTGCCTCTTAGGTATGCTGCACTGGGAGAAGGCCCCGGTGCAGACCCAGGACATGCTGGAGAGATTATATCTCTCGACTGGCTTGGGAATGCCTTGGTGTCCCCATGAATGAACCGGAGGAAGTGGCTATGGAGGAGGAGGCCTGGGCATCTCTGCTTAGACAGCTGCCCCCGCAAACTGAATCCAGATGAGCAGCAAAAAATGGATGGATGGATGGATGGATGTGAAGAAAACAGGAAATGTGTTTTCATTAAGTAAAGTAAAGGTTAGCCTGTCTAATACTAATCAGGAAAAGTTACAAGTCACCAAAAAGTCACAAGCTTTGTGGATTTTAGTAAGTATGATGGAAACTACCACAAAGTAAATGATGTGTCAGGATACAATGAGAAGTTTTCATGTCTTTTGCTAGAGGTATTCTGCGATTTTGCACAAGAAAAAATATGGCATTAAGTGGCGCAGTGTATGTGTGTCACCATTGGCTAGAAACTGCTAAAATGATCAGCTATGGCTCAAAAAAGGTGTGCCAGTCTATGGATACATCCCTACTAAAACCCAAAGACCCATTTATTTTAGCAACAGTTGGAAAAAGTTAAATTCAAAAATAATATATTTGGTCTTTACATCCTAAATGCCAATGCGGTAAATTGCAAAATCATTTTATTTTTATTTTCAGGTTTGATATGAAAATTTCAAAGTACCTCCTAGCATTGCTACCATGTATACATTGTCCCACACAAGCACAATATTTGCCCCACATTTAGTTTGTTGGGTTCTGGTCACCCTCCATGCAAGCCATCAAATTACTGAAACGAATAAATGAATAAAATGCTAGGACACATGGTCAGTGGTCCATGAATAATACCTTGAAAATTTTGATATCACATAATCAATTCCAGTTGCAACCTTGGGTCTTTACCAAAGGTGGCATTGGCAAACTGTCTCTAGTAGTAAACAAGTTGCTCAGTAATGCTACCACACTTTGTTAGGCAGAAGCTGCCTTTGTGATCACTGCACCATGCCAAGTTTTCTACATGCCACAGAGAAGAGAATCCCAACACTGTTATATAATCTATAGTCTTGACTGGGAGCCAAATGTGTGGCCTCTTCTTGAAAGCTAGAACTTGTGAAGGGGTTATTCTTACTGAAGTAAATGAAGCAACTAGGAACAGTCTGTTTTGAAAGAACATTTGACCTTTGAAACACAGAGAAAAATATAATCATGCATTCATGCAAAAGGATAGTAAAGTAGTACATGCATGCATCATGCAATGTGAATGGCTTTCCTTGGAGGAAACAGTATAAAGTTTTCATTGTTGTTACCTCTTTTTCTGTCAAGCCCAATGTTCTCTGTCTTCTTTTACCTCTCCTGAAATTGTATTAAAGTGATTCATAAGCCCCAAAAAAGTATATTATTCAATTCATATATGCACACTGACATGGTCCAATCAAAATATTTAAAATAGCAGATCTGACTGGTTCTCCTCCAGGTGAAGCAAATATACAACACCCTGTGTCCCGGAAACTGTGTTTCTATACAACTAAGTTATTATGCCTAATGCAACATTATTACTGGCTGGATTACATTCATATTCAATTAAGAATCTTTTAAATTATAATGCATCACAAATCTGAACTGCATCTCAGTTTTCAGTAAGTGTTTAGAATGAATTGTGAACAGATTGCTCGACTCACTGCCCAGAGAACAGGATTTGCATTCAGTTCTCACTGTTGTTTTAAAGAAATGGCAAACCTGAATAGGCTCATTATACAAGAAAGTGCAGAGTATAAGTACTTGGTTTCACAGCCTATACAATTTTATTACAAGTCTGAAGCTTTGACAGTATAACCAGTTCAGGCTCTGAAATTGAGTTTCACTGCTACACTTTCACAAGACAGGCTCTGTGCAATATAAAATCAATGTAACCTTAAAAATGAGATATACTTAATCTGTCATGGCTCCAAACACTCTTTTGGTATCACTATGCTACTATAACTATACTATGCACTGCAAGCATCCTTGGATCATTCCTGTTGCTGTTCCGATACAACTGCATTTAGTCAGCTCAACCTCTAGGCCCTGACTCCAGTTTTACCTTAAGGGTAGATTTTATTACATCTCCCTTTGTGCTGGCTTAAATGTATTCTGCAGGGCATGATGATATCACAGTGCTAAAAATTAACTATATGTACTCAGTTTATGGTAGATTTTTTTATGACCAAACACACACACACACACACACACACACACACACACGCACACACGTACACACATACACACACCAGATACCTCCCCTTTCTTTAACTTTCCTTTTCTCTCTCTGTTTCTCCCTGCCTGGTTCACAGAGGGAACCAAAGACCTTGAGATTATAGTGCTGTCAGACAAAAACAGCTTGAAAAGAGCCCAGTGTTTTCTGCTCTGGGGAGAGGGTACATTCCATGTAAGCTTCATTACTCCTATTCAATTATCCAGAGAGCATACTCAGATTTTCTACTTGGGCTAACTTTAGCAAAAGGCATCATTGCTGAGGCAGAAATACAGAGCTAAAAATCAATGTGTCACTTTTTTGCAAACAGAATGTTGAATTATTTTAATTATACTAACCAGTGTGATATCCCCATAAATAAAATAATAACAAAATATCACTATTCCTGTGTCTTTTCTGACAGTGTATGGTTACTGATTAGCCAAAACTGCTTTGGTTGAAGGTTATCAATCTTTGCTTTCCTCAACTTCAACACAGTGCAGTTGAGTTCCCCCCCCAGTGGTAGATTCTAGTTCAGACTTATCCTGCCATCTATTCGTCACTGAAGACTTTGCAGAATGCTTACAAGGTGACTATATCAGTTTTAAGATATGGGGCAGAAACAATTTCCCCGACACTGATAATTTATGCTTATGTTCTGCCAGGGAAACAAAAGATCTTCATTTTGAATTAATAACTGTTTTAAAGTATTCAAGCTCTTGATCACACTATTGTTGCAGGGACAAAAAATTCAGTGATGCAAATTTAATAACCTGGATCCTAGATAAGGACTGAAAAATTGATGGGACACAGCTGATAAACATCAGCCATTGATGACTTTCATCTCATTTGCTGATAGGCAGATGACAGTCAACAAAGCTGACACTGATCAATACTGATTGATAAATCAGTGCATATTTAGGCGTGACTATTGTTCTTTTTAATTAGACAATGGTTTTGTGAAGATCAGCCTAATTTATTTGAACTGGTGTTATCACTAGTAATTGAGATATTGTATATTATCAATGTGCTACAGTACAAGAAGAATAGATGGCTAATTGTCCTATGTCCAAGCTACAGAACAGCAGATGTCCACCATGTTCCTGATATGCAGAACAGCACATGCTCTATTTGATTAAATAGATGGCCCTGATGGAATGTTGCTGAGATTTGGGTTTAGAAATCATATGCTCCTAAAGTGAAAGGAACCATCTAGGAGAGTGAAAAAATGCTATAAGTAACATGTTTTTGAACACTCAGTCAAGTTATTTACGTGATACATTGCTAGACTGGGATAACACATGTCATGAGAAGTCTTTACAGGAAAATCGCATCATCTTCAGCATAAATCACTGTCACCTGCTCAGGATTTAATTTTAAAACCCCTTTTTTTTCTCTTTCCCTCTCTTTTTCCACTTTCTGTCTCATTCAATTCTATTGACTTCAAAGAGATTTAATGGTTTGACAAGAATTTTTCACAGACAATACTGCTGTAGAGCTACATAAAATTCTACATGAACAACATATAAAACGAACAGGAAGTTTCCAGGTGTAGAAAACTTATCATCAGAGCTTTTTTGATTCTCAACTCAACAAAATTTCACCCTGACTTAAGCTGGCATATACATGAACAATCTCCTTGATAAACCCATTTTGACACTGAGTTTCACCCTTGTTTCACCTGTTTCACATGTCCTCATTATCTCATATTTTAGTCCATTTGTGAACTGAGAGCCATTTTGGCCCTTCTCTAAATGGAAAATCCTGCTTTACCAAGCATGTTATGTTCTTTTAGGATCAGTTCATGATCTACTGCCCACCGAGCAAAGATCATAAATATCTTGCTTTCACAGCAACTATGTTTTGTTAAGTCTACATCTTTCTATTTTTGATTTCAGCAAAGGACAAGAACATTAGAAGGGAACACATTCTTCTGTGCTGTGCCAGTGTGAGTAAAGAGTGATATCCTGGTTTTCAGGGCTTTTAGAATTTGATCACAGGGTCAAAGAAGAATGATTCAGGTTCTTGTTACATCGCAGAAATGAATTTGAACTTATAACCTAAAACTTTCAGTGACTACTATGTCACAATTGTTGACTGTAAATCCATTTCCCCCAAACAACAAATAAACATATTAAAAGCAGCAGAATGTGATCTTGAGTATGATATTAAATGTAATATTATCTGTTCAACACAAGAATAACACTCTTGACTTCTGTAATGAATTATATTTTTACTACTATGTAGTAAAAATATAATGAAGCAGTATGTGCTCCAGCTCCTCATGCTTCATGCCTCCTTTTGCACTTTATGGACTTAATTGTTTTTTTATGGATATGTCAGCTCTGAAATAAAGCTTGACTTGTGTTCCACTGACTGTGCCTCCTGCTGCCCTGCATTTTGGATCCTCAACTCTCCACACACTGTGATTTATGACAGCAAGGAGTAGAAGTTCTGACGGTGGATGAGATTAAATACCTGGGGTCAACCATTCAAATAGACAGTAGTCAATAGACAGTGCGCAAGAGAGGTGAAGAGGAACATTCAGGCAGGGTGGAATGGGTGGAGATGAGTGTCAGGGGTGCTTTGCGACAAAAGGATAGCAGAAAGAGTAAAAGGAAAGGTTTACAAGATAGTAAGAGCTGCCATGGCACAGACAATGGCACTGAAAAAAATGACAGGACGTGGAGCTGGAGGTGGCAGAGCTGAAGATGATGAGATTTTCCCTGGGAGTGACCAGGTTGGACAGGGATAGAAATGAGTACATCAGAGTGACAACGCAAGTTGAGAAGTTTGGAGACAAAGTCAGAGAGGTGGTTGAGATGGTTTGGACATGTTCAGAGGAGGGATAGTGGATATATTGGACAAAGGATGTTGAATATGGATCTGCCAGGCAGGAGGAGAAGAGGAAGACCACACATAAGTTTGATGGATGTAGTGAAGTAGGACATGAAGAGGGCTGGTACGAGAGAAGAGGATGCAAGGGATAGGGTGAGATGGCGGCAGATGGTCCACTGTGGCGACTCCTAATGGAAGCAGCCTAAAGAAGAAGATGTTAGTAATTTAGAGCACACCTTCCTAAATTTCTTTGCATCCAAATTTTATAACTTAGTATTCATACCTTGTCAGTTAGCTCAGTTGGACACAGCTTTCATCTCTTAACTATAAGAGTATGGTACAAATGAGCTGATTTCTCCCTCTAAATTACTCCATTACTGGTGTCCTATGAAACAATAGACAAAACATTGCTCTAGAAATGCAGAGACCATACTGACTGGTTATGAAGTGTTAATTCTGTAACCACTAGCTTATTATATTCCCAAAGAAATAATGTGTTGCTAGTGGAAGTTACATTAACTATCTCTCACAGTTAAGGACAGAAAAACAGCAGTTAATTATTTAACATTATATTGAATGATTATCTGCTTCACTTTACACTGCCTTGGTTATTTCTTCTTCATTATTTCACATTTAGCATGATAACTCCTCATCATTTTCTCTGAGTGGCATTGTTGTCATGACGTAAGTTTAAACAGAATCATGCACGCCACTTGCAAGGGGAGTGAGTGGAGTTAGGTGGGGTCCTTTTAGAGAAGTCATGCTTTTTCTGTCATTGCAAATTTTGTACATATGCTGTCGTTTAAAGTTTTCCGGTCATAGGGGGCCCCACCCACTGGCCTGGGGCCCAAGCAGGTCCCTGCCTTGCCTGCTGGCAAGCAGCGCCTCTGAATAGTTCAGTAAACCCTGGTCAAAAAGGAGTCATAAACAGGAGAAAGCTTCTGAATTTTTAGTGCTGCACCAACCTCACATCTAGCTCACATAATTTTTCACACTAGCAGTCCAAATCCATTTCTTTCCTCTCCATATGAAGCTGGAGTTTTGGTGCTGGTTTGCCATCACAGTTAACTTTATGTTACTGGTGTAGTTGCAGTTTGGTAAAATTATTTACTTAAAACTCCAAATCTCCACCATCCACTGCTAATATTAGATGCTATGGCTAACTGTTATGCAGTGATGTTGGGATGAAGCCAAAGGGAGACCCACCTCTCTTGGCACATTCTGATGACAATGTGGTAATGTGGTGACTATACCCTCGTCTGATTTGTCTGTGAATCAACTTTTTTCATCAAAGAAAACCATCTTAGCCTGACTTCCCTTGGACATATGGGAGTGCATGACATTTAGGGGGGTGCTGTTTCACTGTAGTTTACAGTCGAGTTCTTAGTGAGAAATGGGAAAGAGAGAGAATAAAATACAGGGAGTAATTATTCAAAATGTTAAACAGGTTGCTTAATTCAAAAAGGCACCTGAATTCTGAAAAAACAAACAGAAGACACAAGGAAGGGACTTGCTCTTGGCCTCTGGGAGAAAATGCCACTGTTCAGAATGGTGCAGACCAAAACAGAGCTAAGAGGAGAGAATAGATGGCCAGAATCCTAGTATAGCATGGGTAATGCCTTTGCATTAGTACTGCAGGAATCTATGTGCTGAAATGCTCTCACAATCGCCTATCTCACTGATGCAAGTCAATATTTTGTTTGCAGCTTGTTGCACTGCCCCCACGTGGGCAAA
The DNA here is from genome assembly GCA_015106775.1 of Etroplus canarensis. NCBI lineage: Eukaryota > Metazoa > Chordata > Actinopteri > Cichliformes > Cichlidae > Etroplus > Etroplus canarensis. The sequence continues at coordinate 10,936 of VUQH01081671.1, read as the reverse complement.
AATAGTTTAATGCAAGTTTTCATATTATAACAGTTTTTTAATTTTAGTAGATTATCTGTGTGCATGAATATAAATCTTCTACATCACTATCATAGCTACTATAACATTACATTTAAACTTGAACAAATTTTGTATCCCCAGTCCTCAAAATCTCTCCCAGAGAAGGCTAGAATTTTGACTCCACTTTTGTCACATATAGATCAAATTACACTCTAGAGGTCTGCACCACTGATAGCTAAAATCAGCCAATCCTAACTTCAAACCTACAGACTAATAGATGGTGCAGATAATTGTCAGAATATTTTTACTCGCATTTGGTCGCTGTACTTGTCAAACAATGTTAGAAGAAAACCACAGTGTACACAAGCTCCAAAAACACTTGTGTATGTGTCATTCTGACACATGTAGACACAATGAACACAGTCTTTCTCATTACCAAGCCTTCACTGAGGCAAGCTGTCAGGTTGAAACCCACAAGAGCCTACTGCAGATGCTGCAAACCATCAGCATCAACTCCCAAAGTGAAGGAAATAGGATGTCTGCAAGCATCAGCATTAGAGGGAAAAGAAAATATTTACGGGGTAAGCATTCAAACTGAATTTTTGATTACAAGCATACTCTTCCACAAGGTGTTAGTCCATTGGGTTCAACTTGAGTTTACAATCTGCTGTCAGTGCTGCCAGTAGATAGATTTAACTATTTTCCTAATATGTCTGTACTCAGAGCAAAAATCTGGATGTCCCCATAGTACAACCATCAGTTTGCAACACCATCATTCATCAGTGCAACACTGCTGCTGCACTCATTTTGATTGTGTGAGAGAGAAATCCCCCAAGACTTCCACTGACAACTCCTTTATTGGGCAGTGTGATCAATATGTTATACTTATGAGCTATAGAGCTTCCCTCACTATGAATTGATCCAAATCATCCATGCTCTTGTGCAGACCAAGGTCAGCCAGTGAATCATACACAGAGTACTGTGAATGTTGTCTCATCTGAACAATAGAAAAAACAAGAGCTGTGTGGGTTGATTAAGCTAATGATCTTTCAGAAGTAAGAATTACCATACATCACTAAAAAAATCTACATTTTTGATGCCAACTGATTATTAATAATATGTATATACCACATAATATTCATGCCAGGCATTTTAGATGATTAATGTTTTAGTCTATAGCCTGTTTTCCTTAGAGTACAAGTTGAAACTGAAAAACTTCTTATGCAAAATGTCTTTAAGCTACCAAAGCAAAGAGGAAGAGAATCACTTATATGCACAGTCGAGAGTTAAGTGATATAGCACTCCATCAATGCCTGAAATACTTTTGTCACACCAGCTGTCAAACTAGAAAGGTCAGATCTCATTTGTGTCATCTACGGTCTTATTATCAAGAGTTTCAAAAGAAAGATAAACCTAAACACCCCCCCAGAAAAAGAAAAAAGAAAAAGAAAATACAATCGACTTGAAATCAGACAGACAGCAAAGACATAGACTTCTACAGAAACAAAAACCCAAGGCTGTGTGCTTTTTTCCTGTGATGGAGAATTTTGTCTTTATTTAGAAACTTTTCCAACAAAAGTGCATCTCATTTCTGTATTGTTTCATAAAGCCTCATTGTCTGCTAGTTTTTATTCCACCCAGTTATTTTTGCGATTTTGATTTATTATTTATAGTATTTAATGATGCATTTCTTTGTTATTCTAGGCTACTTCCACTTATGAATCAGCCTCTGGTGGAGAGCTACTGTATGCTATCCTTAGTGCCAAGTCTGCCCTCTGCATTGGATACTTTTATTTAAATATACTAGATGGCTCTCATTCATCAGCTTAGCCCCAGAAACATTTCACTCCTTCCATTCCATTTGCCAAAAACAGGTGGGCCAGCTGAAAGAAACATATCCCTTGCTCATTTCATTTCACCTCACTGATAAAGAAGGAAGCCTCCTGTTGGCCTAAAAGAGCAGCAAGGAGGTCAGTGATTACCCTGGATCCCAGGCAATGAGGCAGTGATGAAACAAACATAAACATGAATAGTCTGATTGCCAATAAGACTATTATTATTTATGTAATAGTCTGACTGACAGTCAAACAACTAAGAAAATGAAGGCATGGCTTCATGTATCAAAAGGTTATTTTGCAAAATGTACATAGAAAGTTGAGTTTATTTATCAGACAGCATAGTACTATTTAGTTTCTGAAAAACAGTTATGTAAAGAGTTGTGTGCCTCTGCAGAGATCTTTCAAAGTTTTGAGGAATAAGCTTGGTCTGACAAAGAATTTAGCATAGAGCATGCATACAGAAAAGACATTTGAAATTTGAAAGATGTGGGCTCTACTAGGCAGAGGAAGATGCAAATGAGATGCAACACTGGAAGTGTAAGATCCATGACTTTAAACTGACTTATGGACTTGGCAGCATCTGCTACATAGAATTTGAGTACTTTCCAGTCTAATTGCTTGAAACCAAGGTGTATAGACTTAAAATGTATGTGCTCAGTATACATTTTAATATTTAAGTTCTGGTTTATATGTAGGTAACAGAATATGTAGAGTTTGTGGAGTTAGAGTAGAGTTGTGGGCATTCATCATTTACAATATGGATTTTGCTCTAGGTCAAGAAAAAACAGCCACAACTCCTGAAAAACAAAAGCATTATAACACTATTATTATTATTAATATTATTATTATTATTGAAATTTGCAAACATTGGCATAAGGTGATGATTCATTTTTGCCTTTTAATAAAAATGGCAACATTGCTTGAATAATGGTAACACTTTCATTAACAAGTGAACAAAATATTTATTTAGCATCATACAAAATAATAGTTCATATATTTTTAGATTTTTAGAAATATATTTGAGTACTCCCCCCTATCCTACAACAAGATACCTGAAGAATAAATGTGTTGATCTTTTTTAAACTGATGCAGGTGCTGAATGGTGCCTCAGGATGGTGCCAGTGTGCTTTGAAACAGAGAGACCATGGACACTCAGAGATTACACACAGATCCACAGCTTTACAGTGACAGCACTAGTGGCTTTATATAATATTAACTTAATGGTGTATGTAGTGACACAGAATGAGCTCTCTTCCAGCTTTCCTAAGCTATTAATATTTCTATCAGTCTTATCCCTCTAGTAACAGGACTTAGAAACACATGCTTAGAAAAAAAAAATCTACACTGTCAAAATCCCAGCTTGTGCCATTTCAAAAATATGGAAAATGGCTTGAGAAGTTACTTTAGTTTGCATCTCTGCAATAACTGTGTAAGTAATACATACACAAGCTTGTCTTTTACCCTGCTGTTTACAACCATATCCTGTGTTAATCTAATAAGCTGCTGGCTTGGGCTTTTGTTAGGTAGCTAACTGGAAAGCATTAAAATTTAATAAAGCAACCTGCTACAGGTTACCACTGTTTGTTTGGTAAGCCAGCACCATCATGATATAGAAAACAGTATACAGGCTAGGGAATATTCTTATTCAATTTCTTGCTGTGTGTTAGATTAGAATATTAACATGTCTATATAAGGTATAGACATAGATTAGAAATGTATCTGGATTTCAAGATTGAGAAAAAAAATCCCTAAATGTCAGAATATTCCTTTAACATAGTCAAAGCATATTATGTCCAAGAAAAGTTAGTCATGTTTTGACAGTAGTAGAGATGACCATGGCTTACAGTTACAAAGTTAGTTAAGCTGTCTAACTCCCTTTGACTTGAGAAACTTCATTATTACCAACAGTAAGAAGACAGCGTGGGTGTAGGAACTTTTTATAGTTTATGTTTGCTTTGAGAGTGCTGATGGAGAAGTATAGAGCAGGTCAGAAGGAGTTGCACTGTGTCTTTGTGGATCCTGAGAAAGCATATGATAGGGTACCAAGAGTAAAACTGTGGTATTGTATGAGTAACTCAGAAGTGGCAGATCAGCATGTGAAGGTGGTGCAGGACATGTATGAGGACAATGAGAAAGTGGTAAGGTATGCAATTGGAATGACAGAAAGGGTCAAGGCAGGGTTAGGATTACATCAGGGATTGGCTCTGAGCTCTTCGTTTTTGCAGTGGTGGTGCACAGGTTGACAGATGAGGTCAGGCAGGAGTCTCCTTGGACTATGATGTTCGCAGTTGTCATTGTGATCTGCAGCGAGAGAAGGTAGCAGGTGGAAGAGAGCCTGGAGAGGTGGAGGTATGCACTGGAGAGAAGAGGAACAAAGTCAATAGAAGCAAGACAGAATACATGTGCATAACTGAGATGGAGGCAGGTGGAATGGTGAAGAGGAGTAGAGTTAGTGAAGTTGGATGAGTTTGAATATCTGGGTCCAACCACCCAGTGCAACGGAGAGTGCAGAAGAGAGTGCAAGCAGGGTGGAGTGGGTGGAGAAGACTGTCAGAGGTGTTTTGTGACAGAAGGATAGCAGCAAGAGTGAAAGGGAAAGTTTACAAAACGGAAGTGAGACCTGCTATGATGTATGTTTGGGAGATGGTGGCACTGAAAAAATGACAGGAGATGGAGCTGGAGGTGGCAGAACTGAAGATGTTGAGATTTTCGCTGGGAGTGACCAGGATGGACAGGATTAGAAATGAATACATCAGAGGGACAGCTCAGGTTGAGAAGTTTGGAGACAAAGTCGGAGAGGCAAGGCTGAGATGGTTTGGACATGTTCAGAGGTGGAATAGTGGATCTCCTGGACAAAGGATGTTGAATATGGAGCTGTCAGGCAGGAGGAGAAGAGGAAGACCACAGAGAAGTTTTATGGAGTAGTAAAGGAGGACATGAAGAGGGTTGGTGTGACAGAAGAAGATGCAAGGGATAGGATGAGATGGAGGCAGATAATCTGCTGTGGCGACCCCTAACCAGAGCAGTCTAAAGAAGAAGATGCCTAAACTGAAAATGTGTACACAGCATCAAACTACACAAAAAAATCCTCAGAAATATGCATGAAACTATTCTGATGTATGTATGGTCAAAACTTAAATGTAAAATATCCTCCAGACACCAGCATCAAAATACTCATCTGTGCCTATTATTTTTCAGCAAATATCAGCACATCCCAGACTTCCTAATGAACTTTGCAGATTATCTGTCAACAACTCTAAATTTAATAATTGCGGAACTTTTATAGAAAAGTGCGAAAGGATGTCGTGTTGGAAGGGGGTGTGGGAGGGCTGAGGGTTCCCTTGTGTAACTGAATGTGACAGATCCTCACCCAGGAGAACACTTGTACTGAGCACTCACTAGAGGCCAGCAGGGCCACCTGTCACATAGAACTGTGACTAAAGAACTCTATTAGCAAAAGAACACCCAAGGATAATACACACGTGCATAAACACAAGCATATGCATTCAAAGTGAATATGTGCATGAAGCTATAAATGTATTGTTATTAGGTACGAAGACAATAAATATGGTGTAGGATAAGACAAGAGTAGACTGAGAGCCCTATTCAATATTAATGCACATTTTAATGATCCCATTCTCCACCATATACCCTTCCTGTCACAATAGTCTGCATTGCTCAAAAGAGCGACTTTCCACTTTGCATGATTTATAGAAAATATAGGATGTTTGTTGTGATAAAACAAGCTCTTTTTAATACATGTGAGGTGGTGCGTAAACCATGTTTCATTCTGTCAACACTCCACTTGGCATATGGCAATTATTAAGATGGATTGGTACTAAATTGTGTACCCTGCCATGAATGTACAGTGCATTCGAAAAGATAAGTGTGAAAATAAAATGATCTATATTGCAAGTGAGCTTCAAGCAGAGGTGAAAGGCACACTTAACATTCCTCTGAAGTCTTACACATGTGACTTTTTCTTATCTTATAGCTTAAAATAATAGACTGTCAAACACTGTTTATACATAATAGAAGTTATTTAATGTGCATGGATACCCCTCTGGAACAGCACAGCCAGAGGTTTTTTCAACACTGTCACTCTGTTGTAATCAAAAAAATAATAATCATATTTGACACAGCCATATCCTCAGGAAAACCACTACACGTTATGGTGTCAGGGCTCTTTGGCTTGGCTCCTGTCCTTAAAGCCTTTTGTCTTTTTTCAACTTCTTGCCCCCCCTCTCTATCCCTACAGTGGTGATGTTTGATTTTTAAATGGCTGCTGGAATAATACCCATGAAATTAGGGATGATCGTTGCTGTCTCATAACCCCACCCCACCCACCCCCTACCCCATTGCCTCCTTCCACAGTCTCTCACGTGATGCTGTCTAGCTGATCCAAAGAGAGAAATTCGACAGAACAGGTGGTGCTGTGGACCATATCCCATTAGTGAGCCTGCCAAAGGCCGGCCCCTGTAGTAGCAAACCCTTCTCTTCATGCACCATAGGCACAAGCTACTGTATATAGACATGAATTTATGGGCTAAAACATCTTTCTTATGTGAAAACATTCAAGGAATGATGGGCATGTATATATCACATCTTTCATTACTTTTAGTGACTCTGTAAAGTACATGATGTATTTTTTTTAACATCTCTTTTATATGAGCTTTGGAATTAGCCTGGAAACATTCAGAGAACACTCATTTGCAGTGAAAGTCAGTGGCTGAAATGTACTGTAGGCCTGATGTGTGTATTGTGGGTGCATGTGAAGGGCGGACATGGCTCTGACTTTGCCTTTGACGGGCTCGGCTGTTAGCCTCTGGCATCATGACTCTTCCCACATGGCAACACATTATTGCAACACTCCATTCTATCCATAGAACAAGGGAACATGTCAAAACAAATGAAAGTCACTGTTCATAGTGATCTGATCATCCAGTATAAGAAAATGAAATGGACAATGCTTCAGACAAAAATGATCTAGAAACCTCCATTCATTTGGATTCAACAAGGTGCAACCAGCTAATGGACCACATACATCTTAAATATATTGTGTATATTTAAGCACCTGATATCCTTCATATGGAAGGTTACTAATCAATTAGAAATGAAAAAGAACATTGGACAAAGGCTCCGGTAAGGTGGCCAATGCCCCCTTGGCTTTTCTCTCCCACCCCCCCACTACACACCCATCTTTAAACTTGACCTTCATTTGGATGCACCTGTAAAAGTTCAATAACTATATCATGTGCTGTTGCATTCTTGTTAACAAAAGCCAGTGTTAAAAATCAACTACAATGCCGTGGTAGTAACTGCTACATAAGGTGTCTCCAGGAGAACATTATGCCATTATGAATTATGTTCTAACTATAACACATGACCTAGGTGACTGGATGCAACTTGAAGGAAAAAGACTCTGAAGCAAATCGTCTTTTATTAATATGATCAATTACAGCTTATTTTGAATTTGTAGATTTTCTAATCCAAAATTATTTCACAACTTCAAACCAGTATCTTAACTTTATCATTGTACCTGTTACTTAAAAACTCAACCAGTGATATTTATTATCCTATTGACATTTTCTCAATATGGTTTTCATTCTCTGAGTAAGGGTGAGAAATAAACAAACCCATTAAAATGGTTTTAAAATGCTGCTTAAAAATTCCTTTTTTTTGAAGAGGTGGAGTTTAAAAGTACTAGAACTTTCTAAAATAAAACAAGATCAATCTGAGACTGCATGCCTCCGCCAAGGCTGAACATCTCTATCTCAAAATGTTGAAGAATCCTATAAATTAATCCTGCATGTAGATTCAGGTCTGAAGTTACCCCAAAAGCTAATCACGTATAATTTGGGCCAAGTCCCATCACAGGCAAAATTGTCATGCCAGTCCGTCTGTAACTTTTCACTTAATCCTCCTAACAGTAACACAAATTGAACTGTTATAGTGGATAAACTGTTCCTCACTATCTCTGAAACGTGGTTAGAATGCTTTCCTGCTCCAATACTGTGATGATGTCACTATAGTTTTGAGCACTTTGTTATTTTTCAATGCCAGACATTCAGCACACTCAAAACAGTTTGGCTGGTAGGCATGTGATTTCAAAATAGGTAGAGGTAGGTAGGTACAAGAAGAAAAAATACTTAAACATCTCCTATGAGTTATGTACTGCTTTCCACATGAACTTAAATACACATAGGCTATATATGGAGCAAGCACTATGTGCTAGTAAAAAGTAAGCACTTTTGGCTGCTTACCTGTATTTCCCCAAGGACTCACCACAGCGGATGAATCCACAATGCAATTAAAAACTCGCAGTGAAAACTTTTACATCTGCACAGGTGTAACCACAAAAGCAGATGACATGAAAGGTGAGCTACACTGAGCATTACTGATATCACAGTACTCCACTTATACTAAATGCCAGGTAATTTGGCACAGATTTTGAGCTGGATGCCCTTCCTAATGCAACCCTCCCATTGTGTGAGTGGTTTGTGTTTCCACCTGGGTTAGTCACACCTTAATTATTTAAGAACAGAAAGAATAAAACACAATACTCATGAAAAGTAAAACTTACTAGTTCTGTGAACACACAAAGGCCAACATTAGTCCAGCTTTGGCTAAAATGTCTGAAATCAAGGCTCAGCAAACAACTAACATGTATGTATTGTGCAGCCCATTAAATAGCATGCAGCAGCTGTAGTCAGACTGAAAATCCTTAATTACCAAGGCAATGGTGATTGCTGACTGCAGTCCTATTGGTCAGTGAGAAAACAATAAGTGGAAGGACCAATGAAAAGGGCTTCATGGGCCAATAGACTTTTAACACAGCCCCTTTTACCCTTCTTTATACTCTTTTGGCATATCTCATGGGCTTGGTATTTATTCACCTTCCAGTCTCTGCAAGCTGCTTTGCAAGTCCACCTCCAACATAGCTCCTCCATTTCATGCTGTTTCTGACTCAATCAATGCCATGTCATTAACGCCTTCTCTGTTAGGGGATTTTGCTGCTTTATGTGGATGTTCCTGGAAGAAAGGGGAGTTCCCAGAACTGTCTGTCAAATATAAATCACTGTAAATGGGTGAAAACTCCTATTATGACTAAAGTAAGAACTTAGATGTAAGATGGAAATCACCACTGTACATCTGCTATTACATTAGATAGCTATCTGCTTTAGCGACAGTCTGTGCTAATCTGAAATTATCGAAATATTAGGCTGTTGTTGTCGGTAGTTTGTATTATCACTGCTGAATATACAACTTTTTGCCATTGTTACAGTTTTTTGACTTGTGTGCATTTTTTGACTTGTGTGAGATTGATAATGTTGGTCTTTATTGTGATGGATTGTTGTTGAATGCTGAAAGAAATATAATGTGATTATGAAAATGGCCCCTTCCTTTCTTGGACTGGTATCAGTTTCTAACTTAAACGGCAGCAGTATCTGCATGTTGCAGTTGTTCTTATATAAATACCTTGTAACTTTGTATAGGTTATACATGACGTCTATGGGGATGTAATTATTTCACGCCTGTATCTGTTGGCTGTGTTACACTGACACAAAATGGTCGAAGAAAAGCCTGTCTCTTCAAGAAACAATACCAGAGAGCTGCAGCACATTCAGCACTGTGTCCTCCTGTTGAGTTGTGCTCAGTGATGCTGTTTATTTAGGTTAGCTAAGTACTCTGTTCCTCTTATGTCAGTTGCTTGCTGGCTAAAACTGAAAGCTGTTGAAAGGCTGTGAAAAATTCATCCAAGTTAGACTCCTGGGTCCCATGCTGAGCTGAAAAGCTGATTGAAGAAAAAAACAGTATAATTATCCTCATCAAGTAAAGCGCCTATTCTGTATTTATATTCCAAAAAACACTTTCACTAAGAATGCACCAAAAATCCTTCTCTTTCCTTTAAAGAAAAGCTTAACTACTCTGTGACATTTGAATTTTTGACCTGACAGTATACCTGTAGTATTTGATCTTGCAGTAATAGAAATAATTAATACTTCAAGTAGTACGGAGTGTCCTTGAGCAACAAGCACTGAAAATGCACTGAAAATCTTGCAGTGGTGACTTAGGATTTGCTTCATAACTAGACATAATTGGGAATGTCAGTATTATAATAAGAAAGTTCTATTTCATCTTTTTTTGACCTTTTATTTGAATACTCCCTCTGATGGTGTACTTTACAGCAAAATCAATAAGTACACCATTGTGATCTTGGTTTCCATGCAGAACAACTGCCAGTGGCTACAAGCTGTGTTCAGCTTGCTATGTACAGTGATTCAGTAATTTGTTTACATCTGCAATGACCAGGTGAAATAATACAATTATATGGAATTAGAATCACATAAAACAGAGGATTCCCCCAGGCTGGGAAATCAATCAATAAGGCTTATAAATGTTTAGCAACAATACCAGAACACCTACATGATGGTTTCAGCTAAAGTAACACATTGCTGAAATGTTACTAATCAAAACAAGAGGGCCAGGACCATATTCATAGTATTTTTTTTAACTGTAATTCTATCATCATTATTTTTGCTATTGCTTAGGCCTACACAAGTACAGAGAACAATGAAGTTAACATATTTGCATGTTTTTTCCCCCTGTTGTTAGTTATCATATGATCTTTTTCTTATTCTTTCGGCTGCTCCCGTTAGGGGTCGCCACAGCTGATCATCTGCCTCTTCCCTCACACTGACCCTCTGCATGTCCTCCTTTACTACATCCATGAATCTTCTCTGTGGTCTTCCTCTTCTCCTCCTGCCTGGCAGCTCCATTCTCAACATCCTTTGTCCAATATATCCACTATCCCTCTCTGAACATGTCCAAACCATCTCAGCCTTGCCTCTCTGACTTTGTCTCCAAACTTCTCAACCTGAGCTGTCACTCTGATGTATTCATTTCTAATCCTGTCCATCCTGGTCACTCCCAGCGAAAATCTCAACATCTTCAGTTCTGCCTCCTGTCTTTTTGTCAGTGCCACCATCTCCAAACCGTACATCATAGCAGGTCTCACTTCCGTTTTGTAAACTTTCCCTTTCACTCTTGCTGCTATCCTTCTGTCACAAAACACCCCTGACACTCGTCTCCACCCA
>VUQH01081670.1:0-13640 GCA_015106775.1 Etroplus canarensis | reverse complement strand
CAGTAGAAAGATGGATCTGAGCTGGTCTTTGTGATGCTCTGTGGTCAGTAGAAAGATGGATCTGAGCTGGTCTTTGTGATGCTCTGTGGTCAGTAGAAAGATGATCTGAGCTTGTCTTTGTGATGCTCTGTGGTCAGTAGAAAGATGGATCTGAGCTGGTCTTTGTGATGCTCTGTGGTCAGTAGAAAGATGGATCTGAGCTGGTCTTTGTGATGCTCTGTGGTCAGTAGAAAGATGGATCTGAGCTGGTCTTTGTGATGCTCTGTGTGGTCAGCAGAAAGATGGATCTGAGCTGACAAAAGGACACATTGCTGTAGCCATGCTGAAGGTGGTCTGGCATTGTCTTGCTGAAATAAGCATGGACGTCTCGGGAAGAGACGTTGGTTTGATGGCAGAATGTCTCTCTAAAATCCTAATATACACTGCAGAGTTAATGGTACCTTCACATGCATGCAGCTCAGCCACACCATGGCCAATGAGCCCCCCCCATACCATGACAGATGCAGGGTTTTTGCACATTTTGCGGAAAACAGTCTGCACAGTCATATTCATCTTTGGCAGGAAGAACTCAACTTCTGTTTTTACTTCTGAAAACGAGCTGATGTGGACTCATCTGACCACAGCACACTGTTTCACCGGCTTTAAGTCCATCTGAAATTAGGCCCAGGCAACCCACCACCATCTCTGCATAGAGATGCATGGCTTCCTCCTTGCTTAATACATTTTTAAGTTGCATTTCTGTGCTGTGCTGGACAGTGTTCAGTGTCATTTGGAATGCAGTACTGAGCCCAGGTGCCTATATTTGTCACAGCTGCTCTTAAGCAGTGTCAAGAGTTCTTGAGGATCATGTGCATTCAGCAGTGGTTTCTAACCTTTACGCGCTGAGATGTCTCAAAATTCCCTGAATCTTTGCATAATATTCTGAACTAAATTCTCTACAATCTTCTACTGAGAAGATTTGAGCTGACAATTCTCTCATGAATGTGGGCTCTAAGGGCTGAGCCACGAGCCAGCCGTGCTTGCAAAACATGAACTTTGGATGGATGCTACTTTTATACCCAATCATGATACCTTTTTGCATTTTTCAAACTTATTTTAACTATATCCCAGCGTTTGTTGAGTGTGTTGCCGTTATCACCTCTTACATTTGTGTGCATTTGCAAAGTCCAGTTAAGTTGGTCAGTTTTCTTTGTGCTTTTGTCAGTTAAAGTTCTGCATGAATTGAAATATCATTCATTGCATTTTAAAAGATATCCCAGCTTTTCTGTAGATGGGGTTTGCATATACAACCAAACAACAGATATTCAGTATCCTCTTTTATGTTCTTTTAAACTTTGAAACAAGTGAGGAAGACAGTGCTGACGTATCCACAGACCAGCAGTGTTTCATTAAACTGTTTCATTTAACTGCATGAAACTGCAATTGTGTGCTGCTGGTTTAACCCTCTGAGGTGTAAGTCATCATCAGTGATGCCCCCTATGAAATCAGAGTATGTATTTTTGATTTTATTAAAATATCCCTGTAGTGTAATGATTTCCACATTCACCTTAGAAGCAACAGGTTCCTAGTTTGATTCTGCCTGGGGACACAAGCCCCTCTTACCAAAGAGGGTCAAGAAGGGCGTCTGGCATAAAACCTCTGCCAAATTACTAATGCAGATGAATTCGTTGTGGCGACTGTTTGGGGAGAATACAAGGGAGCAGCTGAAGGTACATTTTGTTCCCTCCAGCCTTGGCAATCAGGGAACAAAGAAAATGATAATGCTAGCTCACACATTCAGGCGTCAATAGGAATGAGTTGGCTTTCTCCAAAACTTAGGGTTAGGCTGGGGTTGGGATTATTACCTATGAATACTTAGACATCAGAAGGTTCACTACCTTCAGATTTGTATAGTAATTGTCAGCGCTGATTTACGTCGCTTTACCAATGTTTGACTAGTTAGCAGTTAGTGATGACTATTGATTAATGCTATTTATTGGTTTTTGTTCAGAAAAGCTGTTATTTTAGAAGATAGTTCAGTAATCCTGCTTTTCCACACTTGGTCTCTCAGTTTTAGAAGACAGAGTCTGACTCAGTGGAAAATTTATAAAACTTATTAAAAAATCCCCAGCAAAATCCCCTGCTAGTGATCATTTCTTCATTATGAAGAAGAACTGATGACTGGCACCACCCAGTAACTGGGTGGTCAAAATGTAATTTTTAGTCATAATTCTAAAATATATTCCTTAGGCAGTAATGATATGAACCATACCAGCTGCACTGTTTTCTGAAACCACTTAAAAATCAGCAGTTTAATGAACTGAGAGCTGGATTCACTTTATGGAAATAAAAAATGTCAGTATAAAGCGGTGCAAAACTTTCACGTAGAGTCAATATAACTCAGATATCCTCAGTATGATTAAAACCAGCGTAACCCTCAGGACTAGGAGCAGTGGAATCACGCTCACCGAGTGTCATTAACTAGTTATACATTCATAGACAACTCTCAAGCTGAGTCTGATTTTTGGGGGCATGTTTCTTTGTTTATTGATTATGTAGCTGCTCTCACAGTGTGGTCCTGGTTACCTCTTTCTGGATAAATGTTCCAGCAGCGTTGCTGGCAGTCATGTGTTTCCTGTGAGTCACATTTTAGCAGCTGCTCCTCACTGGTTCCCACTTGCTTTTATGACCATTTGCAATTTCCTTTTCTTTAAAAAAAGACATTTGCAAGCCGCTAATTATGTGACGAACTCCTACTCTCAAAACAGCTGGATGGGAGAGGGGCAGTGACTAAAAAGTTTTTTCCATCACTCTGAGATGAAAATGCAGAAAATGTAATCCTTCAATGTCAAGTATTGACAGAGTTCTAGTTTGTTCATGTAAATCAGGAAACTTCCACACAAAAGTTATTTATGGAGCTCCACAGGGTTCTCTGCTGGGACCGATACTTTTCACTTTATACAGGTTTCACGTAGGCAGTATTGTTAGAAAACATTGCATGCATTTTATTTGCTTTGAAACCACGATACAAATAAATTAGTAAAAATACAGGCATGTCTCAAAGACATAGAGGCAGTTACCCAAGTTTTGTAATTTTTTAACTGTACACGCCATAGCTGACTTTTAATCAGGCAATCAAAGTGTGACTTAAGTGCAGACTTGCAGCTTTAAATTTAGGGAATGAACAAAAATATTAAAGGTTTATGCCATTTATATACAACCGCAGTTCCATAAAGGTTGGGATGCTCTGTAAAATCTAAATAAAAACACAGTTCAATGTTTTGCAAATCTAATAAACTAATACTTTGTTCACAAAACAACATAAAACATATCAAATGTTGAAAGTGAGACATTTTACTGTTTGATGAAAAATGCTAGCTCATAAATCAGCTGGCTTATAAATACTAACTTGAATTTGATGGCAGCAGGCCAGTCCAGCACCCAGACTCTTCTACTATGAAGCCATGCTGTTGGAATAGCTGCAGGACATGGTTTAGCATGGTCTTGCTGAAATATGAAAGACGTGGTCTGGAGGGGAGCAGATGTTGCTGTAAAACCTGTATCTACCTTTCAGCACTGATGGAGCCTTTCCAGACGTGCAGGTTGCCAGTAAAATGTCTCACTTTCAAGATTTGATGTTTTCTATGTCCTTCTGTGAACAAAATATTGATTTATGAGATTTGCAAATCATAGCATTTTGTTTATATTTCACAGAGACTCCCAGTCTTATTGGAATTGGGATCCAGTGTCCCTGTAGTGTAGTGGTTTACACATTTTCATACAAAATTCAAATCAACTTCCAATGGTCAGCATTTTATTACATGCCTCAGACCATGGATGGATAGACCTCTGCTGACGTATCTTAATTCTTTGTGGGTTTCTTTTTATTCATTTAGGTTTTTTCATTAATTTGCCAGTTACCCTAATTTACTGTTTAAAAAGCTCAAAATTTTATTTCCTATTCATCACATGACCTTTGGTCTTTAGAGTTACCTATTATCAGCCACAGTTTTGAAAAGCACAAATCCATAAATCTCCTTCCTGATCCAGATCTTTCCTGAAGCCAACATGAGTGAAGAGTCAGATTATCCTGAAGACTTCGTGCACAGGAGGGAGCGCCTCCCCTCCATCGTCGTGGAGCCCACAGAGCACAGCGAGCAGGAGAGCGGGGAGCTGTGCTGGCCTCCAGGACGTCCAGTCAGCAACAATGTGGAGGAAGAAGAGCATGGGCACATCACAGATAGCTCTGTAGATGGAGAGCAGCAGGAGGACATGGACGAGGGGTAAGGAGAAAAGAAATCCAGTTCTCAACCCATCTGGGACGGTGTGTTAGTATGAAATGAGGTTCCTTATGATATTTACATCATTGTGAGAGAAAATGTCAATGCAGAGAACGTCTGAGTCTGCCTGTCAGTGACACTTTTCACTTAAGGAAACATAAACAACATAAAGGCAGTCTTTGCACTAAATGGAACCAGAGTGCCAGTAACATCGTAGCTCATCAGACCCACAGTCCATGGTAGTCCAAAGGTCAGTGTTAAGTACAGAAAGAAAGTGAGGAGCTCTCTCGTGATTGGTTGGCTGTGTTACACAAACTAAGCAGAATTAAAGAAGTCAAAGAGTTTTACACTGGCATCCAGGACAACTTCTTTCCATTATTGTGTCATAAATAACTTAATGATGGCATTTACATAAGAAGGCTAACACTCATTACAATCCAGACCAGTGCTATTAGGAGTAGTGATTCTTGTGCAAAGTGGAAAATGGCGAGTATGAGCTTCACTTTGAGTCTGATGTGGGTGAAGATCCATGAGGTGATCACTGTGTGTAAGTTTCACACCAACACTGCAGGAGGAGCGGCAATTCTTGCGACCTGTGGACAGACAGACAGACAGAAGGGATGCCTCACCGTGGCACTAGCACAGTTCTAACTGAGAGTTTGAGTGATTTTTAAGACCCTCTGTGTTCACTGACTCTTTCTCTTTCCACTGCTGTAGCTCCGTTGTGCGGAAGTCTTCGATCGGTCCATCCCAGAGTCACCTGTCCCTCTTCCGTCTGACCCCACCTGCCTCCCCCACCACACCTGAGGCTATCCCACCCTGCCTGAGAAGCTGAAGCAGTAAAGCTAGTATGAACTGGGTTTGCATGGACTTGTGTTACCTTTGTAATGTGTTACATGTGTGACTGCCTCAGTAGAAATAAAAACCCTCTGGGAAGGCTGATGACAAAAGAGGACTAAATGAAGTCCACTTTGACACCTAACAAGCTGATTTCAGTACGGCCATTTCTGGAGTGACTAGTTTAAAATGATACGACTTTGCTGCACTTTGCTACGACTCTGTCTGATTTAACGAACTGACTGTAGAAACAAGCTCCAGAGGAATTTTCTCCTTTGTGACACAGATCTGATCCCACAGCTAATAAGTCTGTGATGAATGACTATCAAGGCTGCTCACTGAACATGACAGGCTGGCCGGGCTCAACGTGTCTGTTTTGACTGTTACTGTAGCAACAACAGCTCCTGTGATGTGGAATAACTCAGTGCTGGCATTAGTGGACTAGCCTGAAGGGGAACACCTGCAGTCATGACAGAGCATTTTAGTGCCAGAAAAAGTCCTGAGGGACTGACGTTTGTTTGCTTGGTACTTTTCTCTTTGTTGGGACACTAGAGCTTCAGACTTACATGCTGATCAGTGATGAGATTTGTTCTTCAAAATGATGTGTTTTCCATGCATTAATGATCACTGCATGTTTCAGTAACACAGCTCTACTGTATTTACAACAGCTACACCTTTTTAGAACCATGCTACTTTACTTCTTCATGTTTCGATGGAGAAATCAGAATTAGAAATACCACAGTTTTCACAGATGGATTCATTTCATTTGCATAATGTCTTTGGTGTATGATTTTGGTGATGATGACAATATTACAGTGTGCTGCTATGATTAGAGTGAATGGAGAACAAGAGGAGAATCCAATTCAGATGTTTTATATGCTTCTTTCTAGAAAGTTCTGCAGCTGTATGCACCTTTCCTTTATGCTGCTGTGTGGATGGAGACTGTAGAGCATTAAATGTGATTTATAACCACATGTGTGCAAAGCCTAATCTTGTGTGTGACTCTAAACTGGATGTGAAGAGCAGAACGTGGACTGAACAAAGCCTGTACTGTCCTGTACTGGGAAACGATGGCCGAAAGTCAAGTCAAACTCTCGAGGTTGTTTGGGTTGAATGTGTTTATTAAAATTTATTTTAAGACTTCCAAACGATAAACCTTTCAACAACACACCAGAAATAGCTTTTATCTACTCAGGCTGTTTGTAGAGACTGACACACACACACACACTCAGTACAGTCACCATGTGATTAAAGCTCCTGACCTGTAGAGGGAAGCAGAGCAGCACTTATCACTATCATGATGGACTTGTGGACTTGTTAAAAATGCAGCTTTTCTTCTAAATATGAGAAAGTGTTTAACAGTCAGTTTGCAACAGATCAGCACTATTTGTGGTTGCTGCAAACTGTTAAAAGCACATTAGCTGGCGACACAGCTCATGACAGGGAGCCAGAAGGTCATGTTAAAAGCTTCATCATCCATTCACAGACTTCACTATTTCATTTAGAGCAGGAAAGTGATTTATAAGTGATTTATAAGTGATTTGCATGACATAAAACCCTTCTCTCTCTCTCTGTCTCTTTTTTATTTTTTAACTTTGTCTGATTTTATTTCAAACTAAACATCAAACCCATGGAGGGGAGTCAGCTTGATTGCAGTTTCACATGTAGTCAGTCATATTAAGAATGTAAAGTTAGGAGCGGCTTATAAGAATATGTTTGTGATGAAGCAGTAAATGAGCTTCATGTGCAGAGAGGTGGAGTAACCAGCACTGCGTGAGCCGCCTCCACCACAGTTCACACTGGCTCACTGCAAAAAGTGGCTGAGGTATGGTATATACTTTAGCTTTATAACTGCATCTTTTAGCTAAATGTCATTATATTATAAATTAGTATATCTGGCATGTTTAGTAGTTGAGGTTTCATTCATGTCACCCTCCACAGATATCTTTGCAGACATCCAAAGATATCAGGCTGTGTGCAAGCTCCCACCGACTCTCTGAGTAACTGGTTAGTAGCAGGAACTTTGTTTCTTCTTTAACTCATTTTTAATGGAACAGTGTGAAGCATGTTGGCAGGATAAGGTAGTGACTGTACCTCACTGAGCATCTGAAGCATGCAGCACCTAGTAGTACTGTTGGATCGATCGCAGGGAAAATGAAAAGAGATCACTGCCACAGACAGACAGACAGACAGATAGATAGATAGATAGGAACTAATGGGGAAGAAAATGGACCACACCTTCTTGCCTGCCTGAAACAGTGTCTACAGACAGAGGGACTAAGAAAGCTGGCTTCAGATTTCTGAAACGTGGATGAACAAGCTGAAAGTCAGGAAAATGAAAAGGAATGCAAGAAGAAGGGAAAGTAGGTCACGCACTCTGTATCCCAGAAATAAAGGCTCTCTGTCTGCTCTCTCTCACCATCAGCTAATCACAGCCAGATGTGTGAGGCCTTCATTCAACCTCCTCCTTTCCTCCCACCCTCTCTCACCATTCCTCTGTTTCTCTTTCTTCTGTGGGTTTCCTCTACAGGCTCTATGCCTCTCTGTCCCCCCCCTTCCTCTCCTCTTTCTCCCCCTTGCTCTCTGGCTAGGCAGGAAATACTCTAGGTTCTTGGCCAGAAGGAGCGTGCTATTTCTAACCACTACCAGATGGAGGAATGAAGGAATGGAGGAAGGGACACTGGAGTGAGAGGACTGTAGTCGAGGAACATGTCAGTAAAATGGCAACAGATCGATATCTTAAAGGTTGTCAGAGGCTGTTGTAAGGTTTTATTCTTTTCCTGCTGTGGTGACATACGAGCGGTCCCTGCTCTGCTGTTTCTCTCCTCCCCTTCTTTCCCTCTTTAGTGAACTGAAACAGCTGGAACTGAATCCTAAAGTCATAAAACAGCCCAGCCCATAGAAATCCCCGTGTGAAAACACACACACACACACACACCTTAAGGTGGTGTCTGCTGAGAGGACGGTGTATGTTCACAGTTCACGTTCTTAGCATCCAGGATGTGGCATTAGATCTCATTTACAGACAGAAATAGTTTTATAAAGTGCGTCCCATTTATAGGTGGCGGTTCTATAGCTTTACTGGGACCAGTTACCAAGGGACTGATAACTAGTCTTACAAGATGTCACCTGCTTCTTTTTAGCATGACATCTCAGATCTGCATTACTGAATAATCACAGGAGGGTTTTCAGTTTGAGAAGAGAAACGTTGGCTTCAGGAACCAGCAGACTTTCAGCCACCAGACTAAATGGTAACATAACACTCATGAAGCACTTTTCTTCTCCAGACTCAAACAGCAGCAGTCCACAGCACTCTTTCACATCTGGTTTGGTGAGGTTTTAATCACAAGTTAGACAGCTCTTTTTTCTCAGTTATTACCACGTATTTACATTTAGAGGATGGGGCATTTAGGAATAATATTTTATTTCAACAGAGTTTAACTTTACCCACAGATGATTTTCATCTGGCTTTTACTGCAACCCTTGCAGCATTAATTAGAAGATTTGTAATGTGTGTGTAGACAGAGGTAAACAGCTGGACTTGGTCCTCTGCCTGTCTGTTAACTCAGTTACTGTTAGAGAATGAATCCAGATGTGGGTTCCTCCAGTGTGTTCTTCAGTAGGACTCCTCCTAAAGCTGATGCTACATATTGACCAGAACAGTGTATGTCTGTAGTCCAGGTTTTTACCCTGCTTATTTTTGTCCATAAACAAAAACTGTTACCTCGGAGATGACAGCACCTGAACAGGGACTTGAACATGTGAGGTACTAGTTAGCATCTCTGACCTCCAGTCTTTGTCTTACCCGAGCTGCCCCCTCAAGCACAGCAGGCTGGAACCACTCCTGGATGAGTGGTTTGCACCTTGCAGTAGAGATATTGTTGGTAGGAGGTCTCCTCATCACCGCCATCAGGTGCTGTTCATAGAGGACCCTCTGACTGTTGGGGGTTATATTAATAAAACGGAGTACGGCTGGTTCATTGCCTGTTGCTCAGTACACTCGTGGTTTCCTTCCATTTCAGGCCATTTTAAATCGTGGCCCTCCTCTGCTGCCAAGGGTACATGTGCAGATGGTGCATTGCAATGTAGAGTCTCTGAGGACGAGCCTGTGCAGTCACAGCTGGCAGACGTCTGCGAGGACCCTCAACCTCATGTCTGGTGACAAAACGTACTTCAGTCAGACCTGAGCGCAGACCTGAGCTGACTGACAGAGGTGAAAACTACAACTCCTGTTTTACTGCTGTGATGAAAATGTTTAGTGATATGGGAGAAAGGGAGTGGGGGAGGTGACCCTAACAGGAGGGATCAAAATGGAAATCTAAGAGGTGACCGGAGACGTTTGGTTTCCTCTCTTAACCCCAGCAGAATCAAAGACACACTGTGTGGTCCTGCCTGGAGACATTTACATGGTTAGCCTTTTGGTCATGCATGATGCACTGATCAAACCTTCACTAAAAAGAAAAAACACTGATGGATGGATGTTTCCCCATAAGTGTAAAATGCACACACTGTTTTTATTTCTAAAACCATTTTTATTCATTTGCATTATTTCAATTACATTTCTTAAAAGCAGAGTTGAGTAGAGCACGTTGAATGATAATACTGTCGACTACTCAAAGTGACACTGTAACTTTAAATACATTCTTTGAACAGGAACATTTTATTTGTCTGCAAATGTATGTCATTATTTACATTAAAAGAGTAGAAAGTGTAATTTGCTGTTTAATATTTTATACACAGTACTTAGGTGTGAGTGAGATCCTACCTACATTCAGCTCTCTGTTTTGGATGGATACAAGCTCTTCCATGATTCCAGAGAGCTCAGTCAAAGTGAAACACTTGAACACCAAACTTTATTTTTTCTAAAAAAAACTTCATCACATCTGGTAAGGAGTGAACGACAGAGAAAACGAATTACTAAATAAAAAGAAAATTCCTTCAGCAGCAAGATGTTCGAGAGTTTTCTTGGATGTAGTTTTTCTAAATCTAAATATGTAAATCTGAGCTATTCTAAAACCCTATCAAACGTTACAGGGTGAAAGGCCAGATTAATTACAAATCACGATCATGGACTTTGTCACCTTGACCCACCCTGGTACCAGGCCTTGGGGCTCAAAAGCAAATGCCTAAAGGCCTCCCGTAATACAGACGTTCAAGTCCAGTTAAGCTTCAGCAGCATTTCGAGGGAGGCTGGGGACACTGAGTCCAAGCGGGATATGTTTGCTGATGTTGTATCAGTTTGTCGCCATAAAGAGATAGCACTGTGTGAAAGCAAAGCTATCAATTTACTAGTCGATTTACATTTCTACTCTCACCTACAGACACAAGCTGTGGGTAGTCATCAAAACATTGAGAGAACGGATACAAGCAGCAGAAATGAGCCTCCTCCAATCAGGGTCTGGTCTCCCCCTTAAAGAGGGGCTGAGGAGCCCCTTCATTCAAGAGGGGCTGACTAGGATGCCTTCTAAGTGAAGGTTTTCCTGGGCAGACCCAGAGCACCATGGAGAGATGTCTCCTGGCTGGCTTGGGAATGCCTTAGTGTCCCCTGCAGTGTTGGATAGGAAGCAGGAAATCTGCTGCTGCTCCTGCAACCCAGACCTCCAGAAGCAGGAGACCATGGATGGATATCTTTAACATCTTAAAAAAGAAAACTGGATGGGAAATTAATTTGGTGCTTCAGATCAGATCAGCAACATGACAATTGTTAAGGGCTTTGGCAACGTTCTAAGTTGTTTTGGTTTTATAGACATACTTTGTCCCCCCTGTCACGTTTGCCCCAGGGAACTTTTTTCAGGTTATGTCCAACCTGCAGTGCACCCTATCTTCTCTTGTCCATCTATCTTTTGTCTTTAACCACCTGATTTCATGTAAGTTTTTGCATTTTTTTCTGTGACTGTGGCCCTATACATGGTTTGTAGCTGTATCGACGTAAAATTCTGTGGCCTTTCATTGACACTAATACATTTTTACAGCAGAAGTTTAAGCTCTGCAGAGTCTACATTCTGTAATTTAAAATGCACAATGTGATGTCAGATCTCACTGATGCACAACATGGTATCTTTCAGGGTGAAACACGGCATGAGACAAATGGATATGAGGACATCAAGCTACTGTAACTGCTCATTCATCCTGATGCTAAGACAACATGGTGAATCAGACTTGTGACACTTAAAAAAGAAACACACAATAATATGAAAATGGTCTTGCATCAGGTTCATCACAATTTTGATTTGTCACCAGCTTAGAATTAAAATGAAAAAAGAAAACAATTTATTATGAACTTAAAGATAATGTTGGTATGGAATATGATACACATGTGCACGTGTCGGGGCATTCAGGGGCCAGTGTAGCCAAAGAAGTCTTTGATAAAGACTGAGTCACCCATTAAATAAAATGTAAAACCCCACTTACAATTTTACAACTTACTTTTGAAACTAAGAGACTAATATGGTGACAAACATTCCCTTCATTGCTTGCTAAGGCTAATCTAAAACCATTTCACAACCTAAATCAATTCGCTCAACTATTATTTGATGGTACTTTCATGTACACACAGATTTATATATTCACTGTGGTTTGTCATCTATCATTCTGCACAATCTCGATCTCTGCATCCAATGTTCACTTTGGCCTTCCTACCACTTTATACAGTAGTCATAACTTTCAGTGAACCAGTGCGGAAGCGCAAGATTTTCTTCTTCAGAGCGTGTGAGGCCTTGATCTTGACAAAAGCCTTAGGTTGCAGAGGTGCTCCAGCTGGAGCAGGAGGTGACGGGATAGAAAGCTGTGGGGGTAATTGTTGTGGCCAAACCAGACCACCGCTTTCATCTGAGTCACTGGACAAAGAGCTGGAATCTGGAGAGTCAGCCTCACTCATGCTGGACTCAGACTCAGCCTGACCCGGGTGAGAATAGTCTTCACTGGACTGACATAGTTGCACTTGGTCCCTCTCCAACTGATACTCCATGTGTTGATGATGGTGGAAGTGGTGGTGATTGTGACTGTGGTGTGGGTAGGCATACGATGCATGTGTAGGACGAGATTTGCGTGTGCGTCTAAGACAGTGGTTCTGATTTGATGTTGAAGAGCTGGGCATAGGTGTTTGCATGGGTGGCTGATCAGCTTCATCTTGACTGAGCTCCAACGTGGACTGCCAACGCCTGTAGTTACAACTGCCTTGTTGCTGTTTTTTGTTCCTGGATTGACTACTGCGGCTTCCCCTTCCACCACTTCCACTTCCTGTACCATCCCTCTCTACTGTATTGTACTTGCGCTCTGGAAACCTTTGCAAGCTGTTTTCTGATTGAGACCTGCACGCTTTCTTTCCTGGCTTTCTGCTGGCACCACTTTTGTCTTCATTTGATCGGCACTTCTTCGGGCCTCCTCTGTACCTTTGGGGCTGCTGCTCCTGGTGAAAGCCTCTTTCTGGAGAGTATGCGCATCGGTTGGATTTGGAAATCCCAGGGCCCTTGTGTTGGTTGGATTGGTGATGTGCATAAGCTCGGTTGGAGGCCCGACAAGGTCGAGCTGGGATATACTCTGCATTGACCAGCTGGTCTTCAGGAGAAGATGGCTGAGGAGGCTTTGTTGCTGGAGTAGAGGTGTAATTGTGGAAATGTTGGGGTGAATCAGGCTCACTAGTGCTGGAGTCTGGTTGGACATCTCTACATGATGGGTAATCAAGTGATGTTGAGCGGGAGTTATTTATGGAGGCTTGCCTGGGCTTCGCATAAAGCCCCTTTTGAAGTTGGGCTGTTTGCTGGAGACGATGATACGGGGTCGGTGCATCTTCAGTAAACCCTATCTCAAGGTACTGTTCCTGATCAGGGGTATGGCCAGCCTGTGGAACAATTGCTTCTGAACACTGGGACGGTACAATGATCTCTTGAATCGACATCTGCTTTGGTGAATTTTGCTCATCCTTCCGGCATAAACTACTCTGCCTTACCACACTAACAGCTCGGGCATCATGAGCCAGGCTGGTGCGAGGCTTTGAGGGCCGTGTGGGTAAAGCTCGTCGCTGGATCAGTCCAAATATGTAAGTCTCCACCTTTTGGGCTTGTTGATAATCATGATGACTGGGGTCAGCATCCCTCATGTGTCCTGAAGTGTCGGTAACCATGGCATGTCTTGTTGAGTCTGACATCCATGTTTCTTTAGTATCTTTCTCACCTTTCCCCTCAGGAACTGAGAGGGAGCGTGGGATCACAAAGTGGCAGTTATACTCAGGAGATCCATTTAGCTTGGCTATGAGGACCTCTCCTGTCAAAGAGAGCAGAGACAACATATATGATCAGAACCTTATTGCTGTCACTACCTCAGTAAAATGATTCTCATCTTGATGAACAAACATTTACCTAAGCCCACAAATCTCAATCACTGCAGTGAAAAAGAAAAAAATATGCATCAATGTACACTACCGGTCAAAAGTTTTAGAACACCCTAATTTTTCTGCTTATTTATTGCAATTCAAGTCCAATGAATAGCCTGAAATGGTACAAAGGTAAGTGGTGAACTGCCAGAGGTATTAAAAAAAAAAAAAAA